>JANKKB010030111.1:0-42136 GCA_026225775.1 Bursera palmeri
AAACTTGCTTGTTGGAGAAAGAAAGTAGGAGGAAAAAGATGAATAAGTAGAAAGGACTTCAGTAGTTTGACTTCAAAAACCGATCGATAACAAATATGTATAAAATCTCAAGAACCATTCAATTAATCTCTATACAAAAATGCCCTTTTTGTGCGATCAACAGCTCAAAAACCATGCAAGTGTCTCTATACCGTCTCTTCGGTGCGATTTCAGGTTTCAACAAATCAACTGCTCATTCCTCTTTAAAACGTGTATAAGAACACTCTCATCAAACTGAGTTCAACCGAAAATATAGAGATAAAAATTTGAATAAAAGTACAAAAGAGTAAAGATGGAGAAATTTTTTATATAAACTTTGATAACTCTTTGTATTAAAAATAACAGTAATGTTATAGGTACAAAATCAATATTTTAACTGATGTGATATTATATGAGTGATAAGGTTAATTGTATTGTGAATAATTATTTTTAATACTTTATGAATAAAATAATAGTTTCAGATATTTTAATTCAGATGTTAAAATAAAAAAAATTATATATCATTTAGATTTATATATTGAAACTTATTCAAATTTCAGTTTAATTTAGACCATTCAAATTTCAAATAAAAAAGTAAATGTCCTCTGAGCCCTAAGAATAAGAGTGTGACAAAAACGATAGTCATTTTTTATATTATAATCTAGATAAAACACTTGTAAAGAAATTATCTACATATTTTGAAAAAGATTATCTTTGATTATAATTATTAAAAATTACAAGGGTGTAATTAGCGTTTACATTGCTTTAAAAAAAAAACAAATTATTACGAAGACTTTTACCATTGTTTGATTTTGATTATTTTATTTATTTAATTTCTAAAATATCTTTATATTTTTCTAATGGTGATCTAAATGGAGGTGTCTATGTTACTTTTTTTTTGAGAAAAATAATTATCTTTTCTGTATCTTAATTCAAAATTTGTATGCTTTTTCATGCCCTTCTTTCCTCTTTTTATTTAAAAAAAAAAAAAAAAAGTTGCCTTGGGTCAGAATTGTGGGCTGTATAGGCCCATTTGTATATAGGTTAACTTTTTCCAATAACCGCGCCAGGAAATTAACAACATAATCTGAAAGGCGGCCCATGCAGTGCGTATCATGTTATCTAGTTTTGAGCTACGGAAGTTAAGTCTGCTTCCTCGGTGACCTCTAGAGTTTCGACGCGGGGGCGAGGCAGCAAGGGAATAGGAGCCCTAATTTGCTACCTTCAATTAGAATCATACCTTTATATTCTTTGTCTAATCATGGGCCGGCCGTCGTCCACCGTCGAAATCCCTGACAGACGACGCCGTTCTGGCCGTGAAAATGGCCGTTACACTCCAGACTCGGACAATTCGGCCGATTACCGCCGCCGATCTCGATCCCGTTCCCGTTCATATTCGCCAAAATATCGTAGCCATAGAAGAAGAAGTCCCACGGGTAATTACCACGAAAACCTAAACTCTTTACCCAAAAGATTCGGCAAGAGCAATCGAGATTATCGGAATGGATATAATTCAGAATCGGAATCCGATGAGGAATTGAAGGGGCTGAACTTCATGGAATACAGGTGGCGAAAGAGGCAGAAGATGCGGAAATCGATGAAACACTGTTTCTGGACAGCCACGCCGAGTCCACCGAGGGACGGGAACGATGATTTGGAGTATGAAAAAGCTGAGGAGATTTCTGAAAAATACGGAGGCGATGATTCGACGGGAAAAGAGAAGGAGAAATTTGAATCTAAAAAATCGGGGAGCAGTGAGTTTGATTCTGAGTCCAAGTCTGAGTCGGATGATTCGCGTTCTAGGAAGAAGAGGAGAAAGAATAAATCTGAGTCCGAGGAATCGGAAAGCAGTGAGTCTGGTTCTGGTTCTGCTTCTGTGTCTGAGTCGGATGATTCGAGGTCTAGGAAGAAGAAGAGAAGTGCTAGGAGTTCTAAGCGTAAAAGTAGGAAGAACAGCGAGTCGGAAGATGATGAAAGTGATTCGGAAGAGGCAGAGAATAGAAATCGGAGGAAGAGAAGAACTAGGTCACATAGGAGTAGTAAAAGAAGAAGAAGAAGCAGTAAAATAAAGAAAAGTAGAAGAAAAAATAGGTACAGTGATTCAGATGAGAGCAAGAGTGATGAGAGTGCAACCGATGAATCTGATGCTAGTAAGTCATCAGATGATGATCGTGAGAAATCGAATAATCACAAGCTTGCTTCGAGTTCAAGGTCTAAACGGGCTAAGAAAGAACGAAAATCTGAAAGTGGGAGTGATGAAATTTCAGAGTCTGAAGAGAAAGTGGATGAGGGCAAGCAGGCTGAAATCAATGCTGAGGTGCTTAAGTTTAAAGAAATGATTGAGTCTCAGAAGAAACCTGCTTTAGATAATGAACCCGTGGTGGGTCCGATGCCTTTGCCTAGAGCTGAAGGGCATATTAGTTATGGTGGTGCACTTAGGCCTGGAGAAGGTGATGCCATTGCTCAGTATGTGCAGCAAGGGAAACGTATTCCACGGAGAGGAGAAGTTGGTCTATCTGCAGAGGAGATTCAGAAGTTTGAGGGTCTTGGTTATGTAATGAGTGGTAGCAGGCACCAGAGGATGAATGCTATTCGTATTAGGAAAGAAAACCAGGTTTATAGTGCGGAGGACAAGCGAGCACTGGCTATGTTTAACTATGAGGAGAAGGCCAAACGTGAGCATAAGGTTATGGCTGATTTGCAGCGACTGGTGCAGCGTCACATTGGGCAGGATGTTGGTCCTACCCACGATCCTTTTGCTACTAAAGATGCTGGAGAAACTTGATGATCATGTACGTTAAATTTTAGATTATTGTTGGTTATTTTGTACCGTTTCATGAAACATGGATAGTTCGGCTTGTTAAGTTTCATTTCTCATTTTGCTCAGCATTGGTTCTCTTGTGTGCATTTCGTTGATTGTCATTCGTACTTTATACAACTAGGAGTTAGTTCGAAATTTTATTGGGAAACCGTTCTCTACTGAAACTTCTTTCGTGAATGAGTAGTTGGAAATGGCAATACAATTATTGAGATCTTCAATGATAGACAACCATAAATTTGACCCGAAGACTTTTCACTTGATAAAAAACTATCATTTTTTTGTGATCAACTAGATCAGCCATGATCTAAGAAATTGTATGACGTGGCTTTTGGGGGTAAAGCCCCTCTAATAATTATTTAACGATATAATACTAAAGACTCCACCAGGACCTTTTTTTTGGCACAGAGAATAGTGTCTGAAGGCCCTGATAGGTAAAGAGAACTTCTTTTCCCACTGTTAGCTTTTATATATGGTTTTTTTTTTTTTTTTTTTTTTTTTTTTTTTTTTTTTTTTTGGTGGTAGAGAAAGGGAGAGAGAACGTATAACTGTGGTTTTGCATAGTATTTCTTTGTTGACTACACTTTATGTTTTTGGTGCTTAGGGGTTGATTTTTAATTCTTAGTGGAAGGCATGACTCTTAAGTGAAACTCTTTTGGATTTGGGGAAATGGAAAAATTATGATTTGAACAGAAGTTGCTTGGCAACATGAAATTTGGTGAAGATAAACTATTCGACTTATAGAATTTTGCTTCACCCCGGCGCCCCCGCGCGCCCCCCCCCCGGGTAGGAGAGCACTTTATAGTTAACAAATATCGATGATGAGGGTAAATCTTTGATTCTTTATCAATGTTGTTTATAGATTAAACATTACTGGCGGAATTGCAATTCTGATACAGCGTAGATATATGCATTTGTTTTCTTGTTGATCTTCTTGTATTAGGATAATCAATTCTGTAAATGTTTAATTGGGGGAGTTGATTGGCTTTGGTTTGCAATTGTGTGGTTGGAGAGTTGATTGGTGGGTCAAATTTTGTCTGATCAAAGCAAGAATTGGTTGCATAGTAATTAGTTATTCTTTTACTGATAGGATAGGTCCCTCTCAATTGTTAATTGTTTTGTTCAATTTTAAGGTTTTTGGATGTCCACACGCGTGTATATTTATTTTGAGTGGGTAGTGACAGATATTTAATATTTTCTGAAATCATGTTATTCTACCTTGTCTATTTGGGTGGGAAAGTCTTTCTTATTTATTTTTATTTTTTTAGTAACTAGATTTGTCCCTGAGACCTTGCTTAACCTCACTACCTCCCCTTCCTCTTTTCCACCTGAGCCAAGGCCATGGAACTTTTAAGAGACTAGTTGGTGATTGTTTTCCCCATTCTATAAAGTTTTAGCATTGTTTAGAAATTTTCTGGTAATTCTGTTTGTTGAAGTGGATATCCGTTTATAGCATGAAACTTAGGGAATATTTGCCTTAGAGCCTATTTATAGATGTGTCTCATAGACTGATACTCAATAGCTATTTCTGCTTAGTCTCACATATTTGTTCCCTATACACTAGATTTTTTGAGTATTTGCCTGCTTTTTATGCAACTGACAGTAATTACTAGTTAGATCAATGTTAGAAAGAGGGATAGTTTTTGTTTGTGAGTGGAACTTCAGTATGTTAAACATTGCATGCCTATCAGGTATCGAACTGAAAGGGGGAACAAAAAAGCATTTGACATTGTCTTTTTAAAAAGGTTAGTCTGATCTTCTTTCTGAGGTAGATTGTTAAAGATTCATGTAATCCGTATGACTTGAGAGTATATTTGGTCTTTACCGATAAAAATATTTAGATCTAAATGGCTGACTATATCTATGGTATGTGGAGCAAATCAGTCAAGTTCTTTAAATGATTTATATTATATCACATCTTAGTCAAGATCTGTATTTCTCTTACCGTATAACTGTGTGGTTTTTGTTTTTATTCAAAATACAAATTTCTTGCATAAGGCAAACTTAATTGCCATTGCAAACTGATTAAGCATTTGAATATCGTTGATGTTATCTCATTTTCCTCTTATGATTTTCCTGGTCTATTCCATGATTTTTATCATCTCTGTTCCTTGGATGCAGTAACGTATATAAGTGCTTCAGTCTTTGCAATTTTTTTTTCTCTTTATCTAGATGTTTGATTGATTAATAATGAAATACTATCGACTTAAGTACAGCAGTAGTGTTTGTGACACAAAATGGACTCTCATCATTGAGATCCCAGATGTTCCTGCCTTTGCTTCCAAAAGTATGTCAATCAAAAGCTTTTCCTATACGGCAACTGAAACTGTCAATCTGGGTGTACCTTTTTTTTTAATTTTTCTTTTTTCGGCCTGTTGTGGTTGTTTTTGTATGATACATATGTTAGCGAAGCTTTCAGCACTTGGCTCTGGTGTTATGATGGGCCAATTGCTAACTCTGGAGTCTGGACTGGTTTCATCTCCTGCTTTTATGCCAATCTAGGTTGTAGGTTCTTATTATGTAATCGTTCACTTGGGCTGCCCTTTAAGTTGCAAGTCTAAGGCATAGCAAGCACTGAGGCAAAAATTATATCACCTTTGTTGACAATCACATAAGCAATATTCTTTAATGTTTAATCAAAATAAAGTATATTGTAATTTCAGTTCCGGGAGACATTAATACATACTATGAATCTTTCAAGCATAATTCTAAAGAATTCCTCAGTCAAACTTGGAGGTTTAATTTTGCAGGTGTTGGTTAGAAATTGAGGCAACAAATAATTTATGCTTCTATATTGTCGAGTCAAGCATAAGTCTGAGTTTTCCATTTTTACGCATGTAAATATCTGATAGATAGATGGTAACAAATAAGATAGAAGTAAAAAGTGAAAGGACAAGGCTGGAAGGATAGATTGAGGAGGGGCTAGTTTACCTAAAACACTGCAGAAGTTTATGTGGGGCGACCATAAAGCTGGAAAAGGTTTGGACCAGGTGAGATGTAACGATTCAGTCGACAAAATGATGGGTTATTGTAATTAGGTATTAGTAAGATGTGAATATTGTTAGACAATAGACAGGCGAGCCATTGTAGGATATCTCACATGAGAGTATCTGTGATCTTTTTGACTTCCGTGATGATGTTACTAGAGAGCATGACAGGCTTTGAGAGCTCTGACAATTTATTATTTTTATATGGCGTACGTAATTGTTGTAAGTAATTTTTTTGGGGAAAACATCATAAACCCTCTCAGGCCAAATCTCACCAAAATTCCTCACGTTTCAGGAACCCACAATAACATCCTTTTACTTAACGGTTGTTGGAAGGAAACATCTTCTGACAGTAGGAGAAGCGTAGCAGATCCCTTCTGATGGTAGCAGAAGCCTAGCAGGACGCGTAAATGACTGTTTTATCCTGAATGGAGTCAAACAAATACAAAAAATTATATAATATCCATAGTTAAAGAAACTATATAATAAAATACAAAAATTTTGATTTCTTTTTCTTTTCCCCTTTGAACTCAACCAAGGTGGTCTGCCTATTATACCACATTGCCATCAGACGTGCCACAGCACCATAACACCATGGCTGGCAAGCACCACCGTAGTTGCACTAACACAGCACCACAAAACAACGCCCTTCCACAACCACAGAAACCCAATCACTTGCACTACTTCACCACACAATACATTAATCCTCACCCCAAATTGGCTTTTATACAATCATCAACTTTCAAACATAAAACCCAAGCCATATAGTGTAGCCTCTGCTCTCTATTTCTATTTCCCCCTTCTTAACCTATGTAATATTTGCTCAATCCATGAAAGAAACGCTTCTCTTAAACCCTAAACCCAAACCTTTATAAATTGGTAAGCACAAGCACAATCCTCAAAAAACCAATTAGCAATTATGAAGAACATAGGCAAAAATCAAGATATAATTAATCATCCAACCCAAATAATCAATAATTATATTACAAAGGACAAGGAGAAGAAGAGAGGAGTAAAGAGAAGCCAAAAACTTATTAATTGCTCATGGGTGCTCGCTAAGATTCGCGACAGTGATAAGGGTGGACAACGATGGTGATGCGGTAGCAGTGGTAGGCGGCAGATCGACGGTGAAATCTGTTCCTTTGGTGGCTGGTTTGGTAGCTTAACAATATAGGGTTTAGGGAAGAAGAAGGGCTTAAAGAGATTGGTGATGATATTTGCTGACTTTGCGTGTGAGAGAGATGAAGCGGAGAAGAAGATGGGATGGGAGAGAGAAAATATGGTGGTGGTAAAGAAAATATTTATGATATATTAATTTAATTGCCCATTAATAATGCTAGTGTGTCAATCCTGATCTAACTTAAATATGTTTCATTACCATTTTACCCCCATTATGTTATTCTTAACCGCTTTCACTTAACGGCGAAGATGTTATTGTGGATTTCTGAAACGTGAGGGATTTTGGCATTACTTGTCCAAACCTCGGGGATTTTTTTATTTTCCTTTTTTATTTTTAAAAAGCCTTAAAGAATTGCATTCCCATTCCCATACATGATCCCTGCTTGAAGGGACATACATTGTATCGTTGTGTTTCTTTAATTTTTCCACCTCAAGGCTTCTATTACAAGGCAAAGAGTTCTTTACACGGTTGATTATGTTTTCATAGTCAAATTCAATAAGCTTAGGGCCATGGATATGGGGGACCCAAAGGTAGGTAAGGGCTAATTTGGATCGATAACAATCATTTGAGATAGTTATGACAACAATTTGCTTCTGAGAAACTTAATCTACTGCTAAACTTGCTTATAGAGAAGAAAAATTTATGTTAAAGTGCTTGATACAGTGTTGTGACTCAAAAGTAGGATTTGTCTCCAGATAATCCTGTACAAAAGCAACAAACATCAACATACCAAGACTCAAAGAACATGATTAGGATGTAGTTGGCCAAGAATAAAATCCCACATGACGCGTGTGATATGTATGCATGTTGGTGACGTTACATTAGCATGGGCGTGGGTCATGTGCCGTATATGACTTAGAGCTTTCAGCACATGGAAGAGGTGTAACATGTTTGATGTATGATGTATGAAAGGTTGTTTTGTATCTATAATTTGCAGTTGTGAAGAAACAACAGAAAATACTGCAGTTACCCATTTGAGGGTGCAAACAAACAAAGCCGAAAGGCACAAAGCCACTTTCCTTAATTACTTCAGAAAACTATAAATGTTAAAGAATATTTCCACTTCAGAGGATTTAGTAATGGGATGAAGAAGATTCTTATGCTTTGCCTTTTAAGTTAGTTGGCGTTCAGGTACATTTTTACAAATGGTCAGTTTTATTAGGAGACCCACATTTTGAAGATCTATTTGAAAGATACGTTAGTAGGACACAAATCTGCCTAACAATAAGATTGGGATTCACTGATGAAAAGTAGATAATATAATGAAGGATTCGCACTACAGTTTCTAACTTCCCTGCGAGGATTCCAGAACTGCAATGGGTCCTGTAACCATCAATGATGTTTGCCATGTAAATATGTAATCGGATTTTCATATTAGAAGTGGTTGAGTTTGAGGATTTATGATTTGATGGAGTAATTCTAAGTGTTGGTTATTTATTTCCAAAAGTTCTGGCTGGTAAGTCAATGGGGCAAGCGAAGATGGGCCACACACAGCGCAAGAAAATGCTTAACGTGAAAATTACATTGATTGATTGATTCCAGATGTATATGCTTACCGCAATGCGTGGGAATTCTGAGAATTGGAACAAGCTTTTTCATAATTTGTTCCATCATAACCACACCCCTAAAGAGTCAATCGGAAGTTGATAAAAGTCTAGATTTATTAGATATATTACATTAGATGACGTGATATATCTATTTTATTGTAGATTATCAACTTGTTCTTATTTTATTTTAAATTTTAAGAATAGAAAGGACAAGATATTTCATATATAGAAAATGTATTCCGATTTATAGTTGGATAGTTATATTACATAAATAAAGTAATGGGCGATATCTTATATATAAACTTTTTACATAGATTAGTGCGTGTTAAGTTTTTTAACGCTCGTCATCACGTCATACTCTCATAAGTCAATGGGATTAGGTCCAGATTTGGGTGGTGTTTGGAAACAAAATTCATTGTTTAAGCGTCTATCTTATTATTGATTGCCGTGTTGCAAATGCGTGGAGTGATGCACATGGCTTATCGTTTTTGCTTGTAATCATAAATTAAAAGTGGCAGCAAAGAGGTTACCTAAACCAAACACTCATATATTTATCTGTTTAGCTTGAATGCTAATCCAGACAACGTCTTCTTAACTCTAACCAAAGTAGGGCCATAGACAATCCAGTGCAAGTTCAACGAATTGGCCATTGCTTGGTGGGGCATTTGTTAAAGCAAGTTTACTTGAATAAGCAGTCTGTATGGAAGATGATGACATGTATGGTCAAATCTATTAGGATTTTCTGTGGTCTAGCTATTCGCAGGTGCCCCATTTGTTCTCCTTCTGGTAGTGGACCAAACCAACCTATTGGGTCCACCCACGAGGCATGCCGCATGCTCACTCGAAGCATTTGTACTTTTCCCATCTAAAGAATTGGAAAATTAATTTCACCCCATGTGACACTCCATTCATTTTCACTTGCCCATAATTCTAGCTAGTTCATCCGGCAGAAGTGGCTCATTTTATTTTATAATAAGATGAGCTCGAAGCAATGGCGGCATTTGAGCGCAGATGCCAACTCGTCTTGTGCTGTTGCACTTGCAACTGCAACATCAGAAGCTTTTCCTTTCCTTTTCAATTTAATGGCTCGCGCTACAGGGGTCCATTTGCGTTGCCCTCACATTCGGGCATTGACTGAAAATCAATGAAGCCCACATGATCCTCTCTTTAACACGAGAGACATGATTATCGTGATGCGTGGTCAAACAAGGAAAGACTCTTCAACTGTAGAAAATGAGATTCTCAAGATCTGATAGACAAAAATGCTTTGGCAATTTGAACGTGAATGAATGAGTTCCAAATTATATTTTGGAGTATTAAAAACGATTTAGATTTAGAGCTAATAATTTATTCTGATTTTACTGTATATGTTGGAAATTATTGTCAAAAAGCAAAAAGAAAAAAAGAGAAAAAACTTTAGCAACTTTACTGATGCTGATGGACACATAACTATCATGATGTCTTATTTTAATCATTATAGTTTTATATTTTCTTTTATCATAATAAAGAAAAGAGACAATCACAGCAGTTAATTATGTTGAATAATGAAATCTTCGAACGGTAGATAAAAATAATGAGTTGGGACTATTGGCATCAAGTGGCAGAAAGCACGACAAGTTTACCAAACTTTTTTTTCCCTCCCCTTGATAATTGTATTTGTCTCACTTGGCAAAGGTGATTACAATATTGCACAACTACCCACACAATAACGCAATATGAAAAGTAAAATTCATTGGCGATTGGCGTTTTGGGTTCTTTGTTGTGGTATGATCCATGTGTAATGTCAGTTAAAGGGCAAGCCCCATAATGATTCTTTTAATTATGGAGAAAGAAGAAACAAGTAATAAAAAAAATGTAATTTTATTTATTTATTTAAGAGTGAGATTGAGTTGAGATAACATTTGCTTTTCTTTACTCTAACGTAGTATAAAAAACCAGCCTTTTTCCAGCTAATAATCAGTTTCTTGATATTTAGTCCCATCTAGACTGTCTCTTTACTTCGCCATGTGATTTGAGTTCTCTGTTTTTGCAGCGACCATCCCTCTCTGTATCCAACGTTATCTTTCAATTCTCTTCTTTTTCCATGGATTGTTTTGTTTGGTCTTTTTGGTCATGGGCATAGCTGAGACATTGACAGTGAAGCGAATCTAAGTCCAGTCTCTCTTTTTCCTGTCTAGTCTGTATTGTATGTATGCAGCTGTCACCGATGGGTTCTTCGAGCATCCCGATGATGGGTTCTTTGTTTCGTCTTCAATTGACTGAGGTAGAAGACTGTTCTCTGTGTGTCAAATTTGTACTGTGGTCGTTCTTTTGATTTTCTTAAAAGTACCGAGTTATTAGTCGACGAAACTCAGGAGGAATCAGAAAGGAAGAAATTTTCTACTTTTTGGTGTATAATGAGGGACTTTCCTTCTTGTTTTGGTGAAAATGGAGTTCAAGTTGCGGATTCATCATCATCGAGTACTGCAAAAGCTGCTCAAAACTTGGTAACTTGTGTTTATCAAGGTAAATTACAAGGCCGTTCTTTCTTGATTACTGTTACATGGACGAAGAATCTTATGGGTCAAGGCCTTACTGTTGCAATTGATGATTCCACAAATCAATGCCTCTGTAAAGTTGAAATAAAACCATGGTTATTCTCCAAGAGAAAAGGTTCCAAAAATTTAGAGGTAGATTCTAGTAAAATTGACATATATTGGGACTTGTCTAATGCTAGATTTGGTCCAGGGCCTGAGCCACTAGAGAGTTATTATTTAGCTGTTACATATAACCAAGAAATGGTGCTGCTTCTTGGTGATTTGAAAAAGGAAGCTTACAGGAAGATCGAAACAGCCCCTGCTAATTCAAATGCCATTTTTATTGCCAAAAGAGAGCACATTTTTGGCAAGAAGTTTTATGGTACCAAGGCTCAATTTTGCGATAAGGGGCAGATGCATGATGTGACAATTGAGTGTGACACTATTGATGTTAAGGATCCTTGCCTGGTCATCCGCATTGATAGTAAGACGGTGATGCAAGTCAAGAGACTGAAGTGGAAGTTCCGCGGTAACCAAACCATTCTGGTGGATGGGCTCCCGGTTGAAGTGTTTTGGGATGTTCATAATTGGCTATTTGGTAATGCTATGGGCAATGCCGTTTTCATGTTCCAAACTTGCCTCTCTGCGGAGAAATTGTGGGCTAGCCAATCTATTTTTGATCCTTCTGTATTGACCTGGTCTTATTCGCAGCGGTTTAGAGATTACCAGTTACAAGGTCTTGGTTTTTCATTATTGTTGTATGCATGGAAAAATGAATAGAATTTTAGTTTTTATTGTGGAGTGTCAACGAATACTTCCAGTGATTATTCTCTTAGACAATGTGATTGAGAAATGGTAATGCAATTATAAGTTTACCAATTTGTTTTACATTATTTCTTATTTCTGTAACTTATGTATTTTTATCTGATTTTATATACTTACTGCTTTTGTTAGCTTTTGATGCTTTAACCTATCTTTCTTTTTTCAATTTTCTAGTGAAAACTGGTCATGTCACGGAGAATTCTTTATAGCTGGGTTTGCAAAAATGTACTTGCATTTGGGACCTTACTAATGTGATATCTTTGCAAAGCATTAAAGAAGATCTCTTTTTCTAGCAACAACCACTGTAATTAGTTTTTTTTGAATTTGAGCCTTTATCAAAGGAAAAAGTTGGCTAGCATTTTTGCTCTGAAACCTTGTTGTTGCAGGCATATAAACTTTGACATGCAGTGTAAGCCACAGTTGTCATTGATGCAGACTAATTTGAGCTTGATGCAGACATTTATATAAGAGCAGTTGATTAGGTGCGATGAATATTTCCCTTTATATATATGATTTTGCATTTATGTTCAGGAATAGAAGTAAATTTGTCTTATCTTTTATAGATTCAGAGAAAATAGCTGCTTGGGCTTATTTGAATTTGTTTGACAGCTGACCTTGCTAGCTTTTATACATATCATAGAGAATGGCTCAATATCATAGTTCTCTTAGTAATGCATCAGTAGAAAATTTTGTATACTTGTATACAAGAATAGAAGCCAACTAATAGAAGTACCAAAGTAGCAGAAACTCTCTCTGTCTAATTTTCTAATCTCTCTTCTATATATTCATTCTTTCCATCTCTGATAAAATAACCTATGGTTCAAGATCCTTGTAGGCTTTATGCACAACCAAGCCATCTAGCTTAAAAACAAATAAATGCGGACATAGCATTTTTGCAGCAGCTTTAGTCTAAGGTGTTTGATCAATATGTATCATATGATTCTCTTTAATTCTTTTGCTTTCAATGATTGACTATAGGCTTACGGTTAATTAGAGAATGTATTAATCGTTTTCTCTCCAGTAGCTTGAAGATTATAAAATTCAGTCAACTGAGATAGAAGTTAACAACATAATTTTACATTTCTGCTCTTGTGATCAATATTGTCCATATACTAGGTGCCTATATCAATATAGCATTCCTTCTATCCAACTTTTATTTGCTTCTTCCATACAAGCACAGAGAATTTGATTTATGAAAACCAAGAGAGAATTTATTTGCATATTTCAAGATTGTAAGTACAGGTTTGGTGTAAGCAATTGTTAAAATGAGTAACCAGTAGTCTAGATATGAAGGATTATCACCACATGCAGTATTCACATAAAATATTTTACAATTGGAGTTGTTGGGGGTTTTTAATATGGCATATTTGCACATGATTGGAATGGTAATTTTGGAACTGAAGCAAGGTGTTATTTGGAGTTGTCTATTTATTAAAACATGAGGGAGAAGAAACTATGCAATTATTTCTGCTTCTAAAGGTAAAAAGTGATTTCTGAGTCAGTTATATGTTTGCTTGAGGAATAGAGTTACACATGAACTCAAGTCTTTCATGCTCATTTAATACTATACTGTTTTACTTTTATGTTGGTAAAACACATCAGAAGGAAATACTACATTCATAGTAAATTGAAAGTGAAATTTTAAGGACAAGCGAATCTGGAAAAAGTCTTGGGGATGTTAATCATGTATCTTGTTGGTCATGTGGCTCATATTTGTATATGGGAGGCTAATTGATGGAGTGGAGGGGACGGGTTGATAGTAACCTTATATAACTAATGATATTTTCGGAATTAGGATTCTCTATATAAACAACCTTATATAACCCCATTGTATTATGTCTTTCATGGTGGATTTTTGCGCCGTACAACAATAGACGAAAATATACTGTCAAACCATGTAAACTCAGTGTGTCAATTTTTAATGTTACTAGTTGCTTTTAGATTACCATTCACGTTTACGTACAACATATCTGCAATTTTCAATTTGTTATCAGAACTGATTGGTTTATGATTGATTGTCTTTGTTGATATATCCTAAACAGGTCAGAATTCATTCTTCTCAGACCCAGAAAATCTATATATTTATTTACATTCTACAATTCGAAGGTATGTATTGTGGAAATGAGAAAGAATTCCAGTATTTGTATTAAAACTTGTTTTCTTGTATGTTTTAACAATTATGTCTTGCAGGATGTCGAAATTGATGCTGTGTGCTAAGACTCGAAAGAAATTATGCAACCCAGAATGCATAGTATAGATTTTAAACACTAATCAAGGCTCAAAATTCAACACAAGCAGTTATCTATCTGCCTGTAAGTGTTAATAATAAGAGGGAAAAAGAGGAGAGTAAAGGAGAGGAAGACAATTTAATATTGGAGAAAATTTTGTAATTATTAAAATCAAAGTGATGTCTTTTAGGAGAAGGGTTACTATTTCCTATCAAAATTATCATGCTTTTACATTTATTTTACACTATCTGAGAATAGGATTTAAAAGAGGTAATGATGATCCAATTTATAACTTGGATAGTGCTGAGAGAACAAATTAAGGATTTTGTTTAAAGTGATTGAAATTACTCGTTTGCTCTACAGAAAAAGCCGTAATTGCAGACTTTATGAAATCAATTTAGAACGGAATTCTTCACTTGAGACACATAAAATAAAAAAGATAAAAAAAATATACTTCTGAAAAGTTAAATCTAGTACTAAAAATTTTTGTCAGGGGCCTAGGCAAGGGATAAACTATCAATCATAAAAAGGATATAAAATATATGGAGGAGTGCGGATTAACAATACCATACTTTTTATATTATTGAATCATATTATTTTAAATTTTGAGATTATATTTAACATATATTATCCTTCATTAATTACTCAAATAAAATATAATTTCTCAAAACTACAGCATGCAGCAGTAAGTATTTGGTTTGCCTAACAGGACAACTTAAAGTTGAAGATGGGTGAGATTAAAACGCGTCGTTTCTACACCTGCGAACAGGGCAGACCTCTCTCTAAGACGGAGAACCAGAAAGCTTCGGGTGTAACCTTACGAACAGAAAAAAAAAAAAAAAAAAAAATTACATATATATTATCAGTTTTATATTTTTCCACAGAAATGGGAAGTCTATCTCTCTTGCCTGTCTCTTTCTCTTGTGCGCTGAGACCTCGAAAACTCCATCTCTCAAACTCCATTTCATGGCCTCGTGTTTCGTCGCATACGCTCAAAATGGCAAGACTTGGCACCAAAACTGTAGCTTTTGGAGCAAATCCTAGTGACCCAAAAGAGTCTGTGTTCATGGACGAAAACGGTGTCATCGATGACATGGATGGCTATCTCAATTATCTTTCCCTCGAGTATGATTCTGTTTGGGACACTAAGCCTTTCTGGTGAGCCTCTTTGACTTCATCTTCATGCCTGTTTCTAGTTTCTTATCTGCCCATAAGCATTCATTGGTTTCTTTAGTTTTTATTGCATTTTCGATTTTGATAATGACCTCAATTCCTTAGGGCTCCAGTTCACGATGATGGATTCATGCCATTAAAAAAAAAAAAAAATTCATGGAACTGTCAAATGCATCCTAGTTGATTCATAATCTACTGAAAGAAGATGGAACAATAAGTAGATAGCTACTCTCATCTACTAAGGACATATCAGTTCTGAAGTGAAAATCCATTCTGGTGCTGTCAAACAGTCTATGAGTGGACAAATCATTCTCAGTAAAATTTTACCTTCATTTGCCTTACCACCCTTTTTTCATGAAATTTATTGTATTACCTTCCATTTGTTTTCGGAGGGATTTTACAACTATTAAGGAAGAAATAGTTGTTTGAGATTTGAAGTTTTCTTCCTTTATTTCATATAGTTCAGCAATTAATAAGAGCAATTATCTAGTGGCTCGATGACTAGTGACCACTGAAACTAGGCAAACTTGAGGTATGCTTTAAGTAAATGAATTATGTTACACTCGAAAATTTGACATATTTGTTGGAATTGTGGTCTGAAAACAGGAGACATTTGCATGCAATTTATGTAAATCAAATGGCTCTGTCACCACTTGCATTTTCTATGATTATCGTTAAAACATTTTTTTAAGCAAGGTATTTCTTCAGAAATTACCATTTTTATCATAATTGTTGCATCTATGCTTGTTTTATTACTTGGTTTGAGTTTCCTTTTTCATCTTTATGTCGCTAGGTGTCAACCGTGGACGATAACATTGACCGGAGTATCAGTGATTGCTTGTAGCTGGTTAATTTTGCATTCACTCATATTTACAACAGTCATACTGTTGTTAGTATGCACTTGGTGGTACTTATTTTTGTATTCTTATCCGAAGGTATGAGCATCACCTCCTTTTTCCCTTTTTCTCTTAACTCTAGTCACCTGCTAATCAGTTGTTATAAGTTACCTACCGAGTGTAATTACAACTTGTGTGGTTTATTTTTAATTTAGAAAAATTAGCAAGACAGAAGGGTTTAGGGACTTATTTTATCTTCTCGATGTAAGAGCTAGTAATCAGCTTATTGTTGCATTCTGCCTTTGTAATTGCCCCCTTCTGCCCACACCTTTTTTCTTTACTTATAATTCATCTTGTAAATGGAATAATATAAGTCAGGAGCCGTAAGCAGATGGCGTATTGGTGACAAATGTTTCTTTCAAAGAAATGATCAAAATGTAGCTTAGAGCAATGTGTTTAAAGGCTCTAGATGCATTATGAATATATATTTTTCTCAACACCATCGTAGACAAAGCGTGATAAAGAAAAACTTGATGGCGAGGTCTACTTTACATGTGATGATTTAATCTTTTTTTCTTGGTCTGACATGTATAGGGGAATTTATTAGGATGATGCGTGGCCATTTCTCTTTCAAGAAATGGAGGCCTAAGTTTCTACCAAGCCTATGAGATTAGTGAATGTTCTAATGTTGCAAGCATTTACCTAGAAGGACGCTCACATTTATTTAGTGTATAGTGCTGAATATGAATATACCTTCACGTATGTTTTTAGAAAAAGTTTAGAGTTGAATGTAGATATATAATCTCTTACATTTTTAGAAATCATTTAGACATGGACTGTGGATGCAGTATTTTCATTAAGTGAAGCGAAAAAATTACTGCATTGTAAGTTTATTTGTCGATTTATTTTTATTTTTTGTTTGTCAGGCATATCTAGATATGATAGCCGAGCGAAGAAAGAGGGTGACGAATGGTGTTGAAGACACATTTGGTTTAGAGAAAAGCCAATAAGTAGATTCAAACTTTAAATGTTTCAGATCTGATCTCTCTTCTTGTAAGTAGCTTGTAATCTTTTTTATGTTAGAAGCTTAATGATAGTAAGTGATTATCATGTAAGCAAATCAATTTGAAAACGCAGTGCCATTTACAGGTATTTTGTGCATCAACTAGAAATACCTGTGATGTAGTATTTCTCTATTGAACTCATCTTTTGATAATTTAATGATCATTCGGTAGGGAGATAGGGTGTCTAACAACTTAGTAGTTCAATAAATTTTGGAACAATTTATGCCTTTTCTCACCAAATACCCTCCTCTCAAGCAGAGTGGTGAGTGGATGTGCCAGCCAGATGCAAGCTAGGGTCATCACTTATGAGTTGTATTTCAAAATTCTTATCTCTTCTGGTGACTCTGCATCGACGTATACAATGGAGGAATAAATAAAAAATCAACACGATTGTCCTCGTTAAGCCCTGTTTACTGATTAATGCAAATACAGGATCAAATATTGACGACCAGATGCATCATAACAACACTGAGTAACTGATTATATAGAACATATTATTGACAGACACAGACTGAGGCAGCATCTGTATCATTGAACCCAAACCCTGACCGTTCCATCGGCCTCAAGGCCAGCAGAAGCAATTTTATTTTCAGTGGGGTGACAAGTTACAGAAATTACAGTGTCAGTGTGGCCTTCAAGCCTTTGAACCATAGTTTTCTGCTGCAGATCCCATAAGTAAACACACTTGTCCTCCGATCCACTCACGATATACTTCCCGTTTGTTACAGAGAATGTAGATGTTACACAGTACAATTTGTTTGTGTGACCTGTATAGATTTTCAAGAACTTTCCAGTCGAGTAATTCCACAGCTTCTGCAACCAGACAAGACAAGCTTCATTATTACCAAATTTAACAGCACAAGCTTGCTCGACAAAATGCAAACGACCACAAGACTACTTACAAGAGTGCTGTCGAGAGTGGCCACGAGAATGAACTTGCCATTGGGAGAAAATTTAGCAAAGGACACAGCAGGATCCTTGTCATCAATAAGCGTCTTCAAGCACGTGCCTTCCACTGCGTCCCAAATCTTACAGCTCCCGTCATGACTTCCCGACACAATCAGTGAACCGTCCCTATTGAAATGCACCGAAGTGACCGGCATCGAATGAGCGCGAATCATACGCGTACATTTTCCCGTCTTCACCTCCCAAATACGAATCGTTTCATCGAACGAACCCGACACGATCAGATTCGACTGCGGATTAAAATTGACGCAGAAGACGAAATCGTTGTGGCCACGGAGGGTTTTGAGGCAGTCGAAAGGGGCGCGAGCGTCCCAGATGCGGAGGGTGCGATCATCTGAGGCGGAGCAGATGTAGTGAGAATCAGAAGACCAGGCAAGGTCTGACACGCCTTCGGAGTGGCCTTGAAGACTGTGGATGAGAGAGAATGTGGAGGCCGACCATATTATTATGGTTTTGTCAAGTGAGGCGGAGGCAAGGAGGGTTCCGTCGTTAGAGAATTTCACACAGGAGACGGCACGGCTGTGGGCAGTTAGGGTTTTCAGTAGGCGGTATGGTTTGTACGGGGGCGTCTGAGAAGAGGCCATTGACATGATTTGATTGTTAAATTTAGGGAATAGGTGGTTTAATTTTTATAAACCCAGCACCAGCAGCAACGCCTACACGCATCTAATGTGCTGTTCTGTCCTATGCACGATGACCTAGTTTATCAATGATCCTGGTAATTGTATTTGCCTTCAATTATTTGAATTTTAGTTTTTCCTTTCTTCTGTCGGAGAAAGCATTCGAGTCTTTGTGACCGGCGAAGGTTATATATTATAAATAAATTTAAAATTAATTATAATGAAAAATATAAATACTGATTTAAAAATAACAGTTTCAATATATCTGCGTAAAAAAATAAATAAATAAACTAATGACCAGGAGTATTTATACCCACATATAATATATGATATTTTTATTCTTTGACTGCTTAGATTTATCCTCTTTTTCTCGCAAAAACACGAGGAGGAGCAGATGCATTAGCGACTGGTTTTGAAAAATCCAAATATCCAACTACATTTTGTTTTATATATTAATTAATAATTAGATGAAATATTAAATACTATATGTTGATGAAATAAAAAATTAAATACTAAATTAAAAGATAATTTTAAAACTACTATGGATTTTAAATCTTAAATCAGGTGAAATGTGGCTATAGAGTTAGTTAAAATGAGGAGATTGATTGAATAAAACAAATTAAAGTCTATCAAATTTTTTAAATCAATTTTTATACTTATCTTATAGGAAAAATAATTTAAAAATTAAATGATTTTTTATATTTTTCTTTTATGAGCGTTTGGTTGCCTAACAAAGGACGGTTTATATTTTTTATATTATTTATTAATGATTTTTTAAAATTATTTATAAATAAAAGAATATAATTTGTGATTCTTGATTTTTTGTTAAAAACTATTTAAGAATTTAATTTATGATTCCATATATATATATTTTAAATGAAATATGAAAATAAAAATGAGATGAAAAAGAATTAGGAGAAGAGACAAAGTATTTAATGCTTGAAGAGAGAATTAGGATTAGAGAATATTGCATTAAAAGTTTGAAGGCTCATGAGTAATTTAAACCATTGATATTAATATCTAATGATTTATAATTTGTGTACAAATTTGTATTTAAATTTGTATCTCTTGATCCTGTCACATAATTGGGAGATAATTTTTTTATTGTAATTGAGTTTTAAGTCCAATACAATTTTTATTATCTATACTGTTTATGTTTGAAAGCTAACCTTAATTTATTTCGTTCTCATCCATTTGCAAAACCAAAAAAAAAAGATAATTCTGGAAAATTTTGTTTAAACTATTTTGACAAATATCATAGAATATAGAGTCGGAGTATCATTATTTAGGTCCTTTAAAATCTCTTTTCAAGTCCAACTTGATTATCATTATTTAAGTCCTTTAAAATCTCTTTTCGAGTCCAACTTGCATTAAAATATATTTAAAAATTAAAACTTATAAATGACACCAAAATACCCTTTATTTTGTATATCTTAAGAATAATTTTTCTTAAAGAACTCGTAATTCATTTCAATCGTCATTTTTATTATTTTTATAGGTTTTCCATAAATATGTCTCCAAGCGTATAGTCCACGATAACAATTCATTATCTACACCATTATCACGAACAAAAATTTCACCCTTCAAATGGTTATAACACATGAATGAATGCAAATTAAAAAAATTGTAACTCTACTTAATATATATAGCTAAGACGTGAAGATAATATAAGAAATTTGTATTTTTCACTTCTGTGTAAATTAACATGATGTATAAGTCACTTTATATTATCACTTTATAAATATAAAATATTGAAAATGAAAAAATATTTTCATACTCGACTATTTCAAAGTCACTTTATAAATATAAAATATTAATTTCATATTTATTTGAAATTGAGGGGAAAAAAATGAATAGTGCATATGTAAGAATATAATAGTGGGTATATACTTCAAAATGTCAATGTCCTTTTAATATTTTACTTGTAAAAAATTCTTTTAGTTTAATTTTAAATAAGATGGGGATATTTGCACATAAATTTTTACTCTACACACATCTACTCAATAAAAACCTCTAACTAATATTTAAAATTTTCATTTTTACTTAATAGTTATTCACAAAATATAGAATAAAAAGTTGTAACCTTTTAACTTTTCTATTTTGATAATGCAATCCAGTCTCTCCGTAGATGAATCAATGATTATTTTCTTGATCAAAAAATCAAGTTTTAGTATAACCATGTCTCCATGACAAATGAATCAATGAATTTGTTTCTATTTATTACCCACAAGACCATCCAATCCTTGCCAAAGATATCTTTTGGGAATAAATATATCTGTCTCTATTGAAAGGTTTCTCTAACAAATATAGGTAATAATTACGAATTTAAATGCGTCAAAGTTTTTCACAACAAAACTATTTCACAAACATTTTCATACATTTACTCATTTCAAATTATACTATTATATATTTAAAACCTAGAAACATCAAATTTAGTTCATTATTTTTCTATCATCAATTCAAGATTTGTCAGACTTTACAATAAGAATAAATAGTAAACAATGTTATTTTTTTAAAAATATAAATGATTTTAGCTCATCTGACAAGTACAAGAATGAGGGCAAACGGGAGAAAGGATGATGTAGTACCTATCCAGGCAAGTTACTATTAAGATAGTTGATTAACTAATTATAAATGTCATTTTTTATATTTTGATACAAGTTAGAATAGAGAGTAGAGAATGAGAATCAACATCTAGCAAATGAGATGTAAAATAATAGAAACTTCAGGGAAAAGAAAAGAAAAATAGGAGGCCGTAAAGAGTGATCCCCTAATGCTTTCACACGGATCTTGTAAGGAAAAGGCTCTTTTCATAAATCAACCTGGGAACTCTGCTGCGCCAGTGTGGCTTCCGAAACCAAAATCAATAGACATCAACTTTAGCAGACATAGTTGAAATGTCCATTGATGACAACTCAATTTGATGAGCATTCTTCAAGCCATCTTGTAATCCATAAAGGCCTCTTTCCTGATATTTTTAGAAAATCATGACACATTTTTTGGAACTACAAAAGGTTAGGCATCATGACTGTTTACAGATGCTTAAAGAATGTGACAGCACAGCCATATGCCTTTTCTTAGATAATCAAATTGATCGTCAATGATATTGCATATCCCCTCATCCCAACAAGATTGGCAAAGGACACCCAATCAATTGTTTGTAATCATTCCTAATTTATCGAAATAAAAAAAAGCCATGACATGCCAACATACAAATTTCTCATACTGGAATGGTATACACTTAAACATCACTCTTCTGTTTCCTAGTAAGTTGTAAGTAGATTTTTCTTTACTTTTCTTTCTTTTTTTTTTTTTTTTTTGGGTTTTATACTGTGTNTACTTTTCTTTCTTTTTTTTTTTTTTTTTTGGGTTTTCTACTGTGTGGAAACCATTAAAATAAACTTTAATGGACAACGGAAGAAGACAGACACTTAAGTTTGGACATCTAAAGCATCAAAATTTAATATCACTACTTCACACATGACAATCTTACTCTTTCTCATTTCCCATTAATAAGAGGAGAAAACAATACCTTATTCAGTGGGTGGACAGAAGTTCTAAACCAAGCCATGCTATGGAGGTTCACTTAAATTGTGAGAAAGTCTACTTCATCTGAGCTTTCCTCAAAAATTAGATAGCCAGAATCTTGACCCTCCTCATTGCCACTACCCTGATCACTATTATAACTGCTTTCTGAAGAGCTCACAAGCAATGAACCATCTGAGAGATGACTACTAAGCTGTGATGATGGCAGGCTGAAGTCACTATTGAACTCGCAGTCAAGCATTTGGTCAATGTCGATGAAACTGCAAAACCCAGAATCCCAAACAACAGTGGCAAATGTAATTCCCACTACCAATCTTTTATTTCCTTTCTTTACTTATCTCCCTTAGAATAGGAGTATAAATTGATAACATTAAATTGAAGTTTTAAGTTTCAACTATAAAACTAGAAGAATCCACGAACCTTCCTTCAGATGGAAACTCAGCCAGTAAACAGAGATCGGTCCTTTCTTCTGATACCTCCTTTAAAGGAATGATACTGTAGAGAATGCACCAATACACAATATTAAACAATGAAGTTATACAAGCATGAACAATCCAGAAGGAGTAATATTACCTTGAAGTAAAACATCTTTCATACCAGTCACCATTAGAAGCTAAGCCTTCTCTATTGGATATGTCCTAAAAGAGGATCAGAACAAAAGTAAGAATCAATGAAAACAGTCACTGTGTTTATGTAAACATTATCTATCTACCCACAAGATGTCGCAGGAATTTGAAGTCTCCCGCAAGAAGTGCACTAAAAAACCGAGCAACTTCCAACTGCACACCACAATTCATAGTTCAGAGATGGAGAAGAAGCGGAAGGAAGACAGAAAAGGGTTGTTTTGTTTGTTCGACGAGGGAGAGATTGAAATTCTAACCTCTTTAAGGTGCAAGCAATCTCGTAAAATCAAAACTTCTAGCAGATTCCCCCCGGTCCCTCCAAGACTCCTAATATTAAACAAATCTCAAATAAAAGAAATAATGAGGTGGCGAATTTGAGAGGTAGCTTCATATAAATAAGAAAAGAGAACTCTCAGCAGGCATATTCCATAGGACATATACAGACCTCAAAAATGAGCCAGTGATTGAGTATGAAGTCGAAAAATCAACATACTTTAGCTTACGTAATCCCTGCAATCACAAACAAAAAACTGTTAAGGGTCTTGTTTATATCAATAACCAAACTCACACTGGCCTTTTAAAACAAAAACAGTATATAAAAGGTACTGCATTCCCTATGCTTACAAACATTTTACATACACTTCATTGGCCAAATTGATTACCCTCAAACCCCAGTAGTTGCACGAATGAGATTAAAAATAAGTATGTAACTGTTTTATAAATGAATTCCAATAAATTACTTTGTCAAAGTAATGAACCCTTACATTATTTTTGGTATAATCAGGATAATTACTACTTATAGACTAATTAGAGACAAATTTGAATGGAACACAACCAGAAACTAGTTATGACCAAGCTGAATGAGACACAATCTGATAAAATTAACATGCTTCCCAACGTTAAAAAACAAAATCATATATGAGAAATTAGTAAACTTGACAACCCGAATAGTAAAGTCAATATATCTGACTTTTCATGCAAGAACATACTTGCATGGATCAGATTATATAAGTAGTAGTTTACTCATATATGTCTAACACAGATCGAACACAATGTGTTCGTGGAGGTAAGTCAATAGAATATCATGTACACAACATTCAGACTGGAACAATATGCATCCTGATTACAAATCCATTTCATGTAATGTGGCCGTAACATTTTCACTTAATACGAAGAGAGATCTTATCTTCCCATCAAAAGCTAAAATGATAATTGGAGACAGAAGAAACTGATGTATGTATTCGAGGCAACAATATATAACTCTTGTTACCAAACAGTTGCAAAGAATTTAAATGAAACCACGATTTAAGAGGGAAAGAGTGGATAAAATGATAAACACTATGGTCTGCTTGTTAATTCCTGGGAGATTCCAAACAAACTGTAACACTACATATTTCTAAGCATGCCCCCTGAAGCACATAAAATGAACCCAACAGAACATAATCAACCTACTCAAACTCATCAAGAACATCCTTTCCAGTTAATATTAACTTGCTTCTGTAACATATGACAATTCCTAGACGAAATTCAAACATATGAAGCTTTATAAAAAAGCAGCAGTTGAGTTTTGCTTTATGAAGGTTGGTTTTACAGTTTGCATTGATTGCACAGAAAATTTAACAAACTGAAAGAAATACTTGACAAAGCTGGATGTTATTAACAAGATAACGATACCTCATTTACCCAGGAACATACCTTTAGAAGTGTTCGAACTTTATAATCATGCAACTTAAAACCTCTAAGCGCTAAAGAAGTTAGATGCGGACAATTGTTTACTAAATCAACACAGGTTGGCGACTTCAAACTGTCATCTCTTCCTAATATTAAAAAAAGACACAGTGAGCAGAAATGTTTGAAGCATCAAGAAAGAGAATACTTGTCAAGAAGATACTGCACCTGTCTTTGAAGACTCGAAGAACAAACGCTCTATCAAGGGGCAATTTATGCTCACTGACATCAATGTTTGCCTCAATTCAACATGGCTGCTCCAAAAATTTGAAAAAGAAAATCTTACCGAAGAGGAAAAAAGAAAGCAGGATGAAAAAAATTTACAAATACAAAGACTATAAAGAAATAAATTTAGAGGTTAGAAAAGCCCAAGTCAAATGAGATGGGAAAAATAATAGTCATATAAACAACAGTCGAAGGTCCAGTACATAACCTATATCCAATAAAATTAAGAAATTTAGTGAGATATATGAAGAAGTCAAAAGGTATGAGAAGAAAAGCATCTAGCTTTCCCAATATGTATTGAACAAAATTCTCATGCATTTACCACAATAATGAATTATGTTCGGTGTCCAGTACACTCAACCGTCTCTCCATACTTAATACACATACAAACAAGTACACATACATAAACATGCCACGGGCTACTTTAGCTTCTAGCAGCCTAAACATGTACACAACCATATTCTTATGATCTCAAATCTAAAAAAATAAAAAATTAGAAAAAGTGACAAAAGCAAAAGCTAGTTCAAAGAAACTTACAGGCCAACAATTTCGAGATCAAGGAGAGATGGGCAAGCTGATAATGCTGTACAAAGTGATGCATTATCCATTCTTTCAATATTGTAAAGGTGCAAACTTCTCAAAAGAGACCTTAAAATAAAACAAGGCAAATTTTAATAACAGACATTGATAATACCAAATTATATACAAATCAATTATTCTCAAACATACCCAGCAGAACCACTTTCCCCACTTAATGGGTTTAAGCAGGACCTTGTAAGAATGAATGACTCTTTCCCCTGTCTAGTCTTTTTATCATTCCAAGAGAAACTTGATACATCTACAGAGTTCCTAATGGTATAAACCAACGATTGACAGGACCAAGGCGATGCAGTTGGGCCAGGAACTACACCAAGCTTAAGAGACCTGCATAACCATTTAAGAGAGTCATAGTAAAACATAGAAAAGAAAATAACAGTATCCCAATAACTGACAAAAATAACACCGATAGAAGGAGTAAACAAGCGATCTATACAACTAAACAATTAGCCGTCAATTTGAAGATGGTTTTGCAGTGCTTTTCAGGTATGGCTTTATATCAATTAAATTACAACCGAGATTTCAAAAGATATATACAAGTCAAAGTGTAAAGAACCTAAATTAACATAAAAATCCCTCTTCACTTTCCTTTCCTTTCTAGGAAACAAAAAACTGGATAGTGAGAACCTTCCATCCTATCAAACAAATGGAGCAAATGAAGGATGAATCCTCTTAATTTCTACCCTTACTTCTTACTTTTCCCCATCTCTCCCTTATCCATCCCTCATCAGAAACACAGTGTATGCGTGTTCACAGAGTAATGAATTAGAGAGTGTCACTAGTACAAGAAACTAGACCACTATTCAACTTATAAATACAGTTATTAGACCACCGAGCCATGGAGAGAATACGAAACGAGAATATATTATTGAGAAGCTAAACTCCTTAAATGATGTAAGAAGATCCGATTAAGAGATCCGAGTTGCAAGTAGGGAATCAATCAAAACCTTCGAAAGGAGTAAAAGAACTAAATTTTTTCTTCAATAAAGAATTTCTTACTGAAGAGATTTTCCAGCTCGTTGGATCATCGTAGATACAACAGCATTATTGACCTTTGGAACAACTGTTCGCAAATCAATATCAGCATAGCACAGAGGATCCATTGCACACTTGTTGAACATCGAACACGTCGCCGCAGCATAGCACAGGCTTTGAGTATCAAGCATAGAGAAGACCTGCACATAAACGTACAAAATTCAGAGTCTCCTTCAACATAGTTCGTTGAAACAATCGTGATTCAACAAGCAAACAGGACGTACTTTGATGGTGAGATCAGGAGGCAGGGCCCACGCGAGGGAATTGTGCTTGGAGGCGCGCTTTCTGGAAGAGCGTTTGCCGGCTTCCAGAAGTAAGGAGCCCAATTTGAGGGCGCGATCGATGAGGAGAGACTGATCGGCATCGCTAGGTATGGAGTCGAGAAGCCTATCGAAGGACAATTCGACACAGAGAGAGGGAGAGTCGGCCAGGCCGAGAAATGCCTCTAGAAGATTCTCCATTGAACGATTGAGTTTGAAGTTAGGGTTTTGGGAGGTTGAAGAAGAGGGGCAGGGGCGTTTGGCCATTGATGCAGTGTGGAGGATGGTATCCATAGTGGGTGGACGTAAGAGATTGGTTAGGAGTTTTGTGAAGCGAGTGAGAGACACAGAGTACGGACAATCAAATTCATGACACGTGTCTGTTTACGTGGTGACGTTTGGATGTGTGAACGTCAGAGCGTCGCCGGCATCCGTACTACTCGAGGTAATTTTATAAGAGCCAACCGGAAAAAAAAAAAAAAAAAAAAAAAAAAAATTGTNTAAAAAAAAAAAAAAAAAAAAAAAACAAATTGTGATTCCTATATCCAAGCATCAAATATGTAATTAATTTTACATGAAAATTTTCACCTGTTTTTCCTACTGATTAGTATTTAGTTGTCCTACGCATGATGCTTGGATAGGACTCTCTTAGATTTGATTCATGTAAATTAAATCAAATAAAAGGTCGTAATATTATATTTTTCTATAAATATGCAATACATTCTCGTAATTTTTCATTTTTAAAATATATTTTGAAAACATTCTCATAACTTTTGTTTTTTGGAAAGATAATACCACCCAAAAGTACTTTCAAATATTGAAAATAGAAAACTTAATAAAAATGATTTGGCAAAACACATTATGTAGCAATATTATAATTATTCTTTCTTTGACAAGTATATTATAATTTCTTGTATGACATCTCACTCTTTCTGATCATCGATTCAACAGAAAGAACAAGGAAACAAGCTGTGGAGTATTACCTTTAGCAATTACCAATTCTTTCAACAATAGTGTTTACCTCACAAATGCATTTTCATTTAGTTAATATTTAAATGTGGAAATGCAATAACCCCCAATTAAATTTGAAGAGAACACTTAACCCCACGTTTTTATTAAACTAACATTTACCCCCTAAATATCTCTAAAAAACTAACACTTACCCCCCCAAATATTTGGGAGGTAAGTGTTAGTTTTAAGAAAACAGTGGTAATTTTTTGAGGGATAAGTGTTAGTTTACTAAAAATGTGGAGTTAAGTGTTTTCTTGAAACCTAATTGAGGGGTCAGAGTAAATTCCCCATATTTAAATCGCCACTGTTTCATAGAAGGCCCAGAAGTTCCTGAACCTGGAAGTACTACTGTATTTAACTTTAAATTTGAAACAGTTCATAAAATCTTGGAAGGAACGTAGAAGTAAAAATAACAGCGCAATCTATGATCACATAAAACATAAACAAGATTACATCATAATCTGAGCAAGCAGCCTCTCATCTTACAAGTCATAAACTTGCTTTCCAGTAAACTTAACCTCGATGGGACTAACATTCTTCCCAATTGATCTGTAATTCTGGCCCACCCCTTGACGACCAGGGTTCACCTTCTCTGGATAAACACCATCTTTTGGGTGAAGATATTGGACCTCACCATTAGGGAAAACCCTGTAAAATTGGTAGTTGATCTTGTACTTTGATCTCAATCTAGTACCAAGAGCCAAGCATTGTTCTTTCCTAGCCAACTTAAGCAAGTTAGGTCCTTGCCTCATGATAGCTGCTCCTCCAGTTGGCATCTCAAAGATTTGTTCCTTGGGTGAATCCCATGTAATAACATAGAATTCTTCAACTTGGGCCTTCCTCAACAGTCCTCCTGTGCTTCCTCCAAAGATCGGTGATGGAGTGTTAGGGTCCAATTCTGGTGGGACGAAGCCGACGGGAGCCTCCTTTGTGGGTGTGGGTGTGGGTGCTTCTTCTGCGGCCGCGGCTCTGATGCTCCTTTGAGCCGTAGAGAAGGTGAGAGGTTTGGGACTAGCGAATGAAAACGATGAGGTTGGTTTCCATGGGATCAAAGGAAGCTTGCTTGTTTTTTGGGTGGTAATTGTGGGGGTGAAGAGCCCTGCTTGGGTTGCCATGAATGATGCCTTGACTTACAGTTTTTTAGCAAATAGCAAATGCTAGTAGTCGCAGGGATTATTGAGAACATGTTATGAAGAAAAAGTGGGAATTTAGATGGGTGGTGGCGTTTGGGTTTGGATATTTGGATAAGGTGATATTGCTTGGACCAATAGGGTGCTTGATTCTGATACGTGTTCTAACCCACACGTAGTTTATTCACTTTTTGTGATACGTGTAAGGGGTCGATCTCTTACGTGTATGTCTTTGGGAGACTGCAACTGCAATTCTTCCACCTACATAGCTTACAGAATCATTAGTATGTTTCAGATCGTTTTCTTCATTATCATTGAATGACAATTCAACTGCAAAAAGTGACATCTGATTTACAAGAAATTCTTTCACTCCAAAGTGGTGAAAAATTACACAAACCCTGGCCTAGCAACCTTGTGAATTTCGGTGGTGATTGGATGCAGATGGACAGCAAAGCTCAAACTCGTAAACATAATGGAGGATTTGAGTTTTAATTTGCATCCAAAACTATGCATATGAAAGTACTTTAAATTACGTTAAACGAGAACAGGAGGATAGTAGATAGAGTTCAAACTGGTGAACATGTCAATTTTAGATGAGATGCTAATGGTTATCAAAATGTTGTAATGGCTGGCCCAAGGCGAAACATACTCTATTTGGCAATTGACACACATTATCTTAGTAACTCCCGTACAATCAAAGCAAAAGAGTAACAACATGGCTTATCATTAATGCCAAACATGAGACAGTGGATTGCATTCAGAAGATTTATAAAAAAAATATACATAATCAATCCCTAACTCTCCTTTGGTGCAGGCATTAAACGTAGCCTTTCCTCTGAGGATTGATTACCGCCAGAAACATTCTCTTCTGCAAGAAGAGACTGTAAATCGCTCCCATTCGCCAGGCTATTGAACTCAACTGCTTTGGACGGGAGTGTTGGATAGCGTCGTTGGCAAAAGGTCATCAATCTCTTCACTGACTGCAGGTATTTGCGAGTTGTCTCATCATTCATAATATGGGCAACACTGTTGGTGTAAATTTTCTCACGTGCTGAACGTTCATGGATACCAACCATAGTGACACCAATAGGCCATGGTGCATTTCCAATGGCCAGTTTAATATAATGGTCCATTGCAGCTAGGTAGTCTCGCTTCATGCAGCATTCAACCATCAACATCAATGCTTGACGGATGTCATCTGGAAGAACCTGCAAATAACATTGAGTGCAACACGCTTTATATAGATCCAAATTTCATTACAATTAGCAAGAGAGGCAGAATTTGTAGTAGCAATCACAAGACATAAAAAAGAAATCCTTATAAAAATTGATTGGTTCCTTATTTGGAGAAAGGCATTCAATTTGAGCATAGATTATTACTTGAAGGGTTTCATTAACAAATACCCTCTTGATATACTATTTCATTCTAACTACATCCACAGGTTTAAACTCCATTCTAAGCCTCCTCCCCAGAGGTTAATAATGACATTCCAGTTTCCAAACCTCCCAAGTGAGGTGAATATAACCACACATTTAATAGGATAGAAAGTTCTAAATTCCTCCCTACTCAAAACCAAGAGCATAAGAGAAAACGAGTATGGTAAGTAACAAATCATACCACTCTGTTTGAAACAGAATAATTAGAACAAAGAAAAGACATGCTTCATTCTGTTGCATGCGCTTTTATCCTTTAATCAAAAGCTACCATAAATTCAACCAGCACCATTCAAAAAGAAATACTAGTTCAGAAAGTCGTATTATAAGAACATCGTCAGAGAATAAACTACTGGACATAATCTTGGTTGCCCGGGATCCTGTTTAGTGAAATTGAAAAGTTAGATCCTCACCCAAGATAATTTAAGGTTTTTACTTACAGACGGCTTTTTAAAGTACAAGTATGAGATCAATTAGGAAACAAAGTTAGGCCTATACTATTATCTTAAACAACTACAATTTAAATGGCATTTAAACCATACATCCGTTGCAACATTTTGTCTCCAAAGTCCAAATTTTCCCCATTATTTAACAAGCAGATTCAATTAAAGCTGTCAACCGATAATACCAATTCCCTATCACAAGGTCCACTACTGTACCTCAGCAGCATAGTTAAAATGAGATTTGATAATAAACGGACAGAAGGTTATAAGTGACACACGCCTTACACTTGATAAGTTGCTCGTTTAGCCACCACGGAGCAACTTGATAATTGCAGTTTTATTTCACAAATTCTAAAGGATTCCTATCATCTCTACTGAAATTATATTCTAACCCATTAACAAATCCTACTCAATAAGCTTATAATAAGTTTTAAAAAATAAGAATAAAAATGCAACCTAGAACATGTAATGTAAATTTGTCATTAAACGTACCTTTTTCCTACAAAACTTGAACACAGGATTCAAGTACCTCGCACATTGCTTAAAAGTAGCCACCATCGACTTGCCTTTAGCAGTCCTTTTCTCGGCTTCAGGCATCTCACGCAATTCCTGATTCCACTCATTTAACAACCTCTTAAAGAAGACTAGGATTTTATCCTCCTCACATAAGTCATCAAAATTTGCCTTCATTCTCTTGAAATCCTTATCCATATCAACCCCACTTGACCCACCATCACCACTCAACTCCTCGTCTCCGCCTCCTCCTTCTCCATCCTCTCCCCCTTCTTCCCTATCTTTCCTCTTCCTCTCGCTTGAAATACCAGTCTTCTGCCGCTTTCTCAACTCCGCAATATCACGTAGAAAATCGTTTGTTTGCCCTTCGGTCATGTCGCTATCCACCTCGAAGAGTCCGGCTTTCAAGACGTATTTTAACCGATCGAGACGAGCGTCATCGTCTTCGCCGAAGAGAGTGATCGGTTGTTTCAGTAAGCGGAGCCGCCGAATGACTTCTTGCCTGGGAAGAACTAAGTTATCGATGTTTTGCTCGTTGGTCAGGGATTTCGATGTGGTCGCGGTAGAGGTGGTCGTGCTGGTTGTCGTGCTTGTTGTGGCGGATGATAGAGCGTTGGATTTAGTTGTGTCGGCGGTGGCGGTAGTGCTGCCGCTGCTCTGGCGGAGAAGCTTGGCTTCGAGTTCACGCTTTTCTTCTTCGCGTAGCTTTTGAATTCGTTTTTGCTCGATTTCTGAGCGCTTGAAGAATCGTTTGCCGCCGGTTTCTTCGGCTAGAGACTGGCGTTTCTTAATGAGTTCTTGTTGAAGGAGATCCATCTTAGGGTTTGATTCTGGTTTCTTCGATGGCGGATGGTCGTTTAAGATTGAGAGATAGAGTTCCAACAGTGGAGAGCCTCTCGGTTTTGGACATTGGATCATGGACCTCACTGAAAATGGGCCAAGTCGGGTAACATAATGGGCCTATTTGCATCACTTAACCCAACTAGAAAAGGCTGAGACTTTTTAACAAAAGATTTCTCCTCACACTTTATTTTATTTATAATATAAGATGTATTGCCGCGCTTAAATTCTTCCTAAATCTTTTCCTTAATATGATTTAATAAATAAAAAAAATTAACCATACTTTATTTTACTCCAAATATTTTTTAATAGCCATGTATTAGACTCAACTAGAGAATACCAAAAAGTCCATCCGATTAAATTAAAATAAACTGTATCGACTATGTTTCTTATTATTATGAGAGAATTTACCAAAGTCAATGACAAATAAATGTCTAATAAGAACCATTGTGACTTAGTAGAAAAATAACAAATGTCAATTATTTTTATACAAATAAGTGGATCAAGTGTGCGAAACGAGTTTTGTGAGGTGGCAGTGACAAAAAAATATCATAAGATTGTGACATGTTAAAGATTATGATTCAATACATACGTAAACTATATTATAAAATAAATATTATTTAAACAGGAGAATATACTCACTTTATATATATTTTTTCTCAGTTGATATTTGTATCTCTTGATACATAAGTTGTTCAAAGGTAATTTAGAGTAACTTTCTCTTTGATATAAACAGAGATAAGCTAGAGATATCAAATATGTAAGTCAATTTGAACGTGATGTTTTTCGATCATTCATGCAAAGGGTTTTTTATTCTAGGCGTTCGATTATTATTTGTGTAGATTTTCTGCATAAATATATGTCATCATACTGACACCAAATAATTAACTCAAAAATTCAATTCCAAGCATGGTAAAAATCTTATTGATTTTTACAGGATATTTAAATGAAAAATTTTGATATGAAAATATTTTATGCGTCGTGATGATAATTAATTTAGAGTTTTGACTTGGTCAAGAAGAGAGAGTTAACTGATATCAATTGTTTTGATTTTGATTTTAATTTGAAGTTTTATTTGGTTGAAAGCTGGTGAGGGTGAATTCATCATATCATAAATCAATTAGGTTAAAGTGATTATCCGATACTTTAATTTATATATAGCATAAAGCATATAAGAATATGTCATTGAATTATCTTTATAAAAAAAAAAAGTTGTCCTTATCTATTTATAATTTATAAAATTGTGTTTTTTTTTTTTTATGAGTTATTAAATTAACTATATTTTAATTGTACTATTAACATATTATATTAAATATTATTTTTATAATTAATATTTATTAAATTYAATAAATATATATGTTAATTACAATTTTTTTATAAACTACTTACTTATCTAAAAAAGCTGAAGTTACTTATCTTTAAAGCGACAACCATCCTAAATGACCTTAAAGTATCTTTGATGAGGTGATAAATAAATTTTGTCTTTAAAACTTGAAGGGTAAGGAAGGAAAGGTCTAAAACTTTGTTAGTCCAAGTTGTGAATTGTCCAAGGCCCAAGCTCGTCTGAGGAGTCCGGCGGTGACACAACAGTTCCCCTCTGCCTTCCGAGATGACGACTATTCGCAGATTTTGTTGCAACGATCTTCTACGGTTCACCTCCGTTAATCTTGACCATCTTACTGAAACTGTAAGTTTTACAACTTTCTTCCGAAACTTGTACTTATCGTTTTAACGGTGACACTAAATTTTGCTCCTTCTTGAATTACGGTTAGTTCAATATGTCATTTTACATGACCTACTTGGCAAGATGGCCCGACTATTTCCACGTCGCCGAAGGTCCCGGTAACCGAATCATGGGTTACAGTAAGCACTTCTCCTTTCAACCCTTTGTATTCGTTTTTTGTTTGTTCTTTTAGGAATTTGTAATTGAAGAGCTACATTGACAGGATTATTCATTTCATACAAACTTCACCTTATATATTTTAGCAATAGTCGAGTATCAGCTTTTAACTTCTATGTTCTGTTGGATGAAGAAATAAATTGTATTTGCACGGGGTGCTTCTGTAGTTCTGCCCAGGGTCAGCCTTTTGCCAACCTTTTCTAGGGCTGTAGTCAATCATTCATTTGAAGGATTAGAACATTTTTTTTTTATTGATGATTGAGAGACGGGATGGTTTATCTGCTCAATTTTGAATTCTCTGTTATGCAATGTGGACTAGTTTTTATGGGAAGTTGTATATGTTTTGGTATCCGTTGGAGGCCAAGTTTCAACTAGATTTTTCCAAAGGTAGAACTGTTTAGTTTATATGGGAATATTTGATGGATTTGCTGGTATACCGCTTTTCTTGTTGCTTTTGTTGTCCATATTTCTTTGCTTTGTATATTCTCTTTTTTTGTATACCTTCAGATTGATGAAAGGCTTTCCAGAAACTAATCCATTTGCATCTCTGTAGTTATGGGAAAAGTCGAAGGACAAGGTGAGTCATGGCATGGTCATGTTACTGCAGTAACTGTTGCTCCAGAATACCGCAGGCAGCAACTGGCCAAGAAACTGATGAATTTGCTGGAAGAGATAAGTGATAAGATGTAAGGAGGGGTTAATATTGGGAAAATCAAACCTATTTTTACACATGACTTGTCTGTCAACTATCTTTCAATGATTTATCGTTGGTGCTATTTATAATCAGTATGGAAAACCCATTCAATATATTTGTGATATTGTCTGTACCTAACTGCAACGCTGAGCAAATTCCTATCCATAAATATCTATTTACCTGCTCAAATATATCCATGTTGTATTTTATACCATGTAGGTTTAGGATATGTTTTTATGTGTTAAGTATTAACATCGTAGTGCTTTTGTTACCTTCCGATGATGTTCCATTAAACTGAGTACGAATCACAATTTACTACCATGTTATTCACAAATCATATGGCTCAGTGATCAATTTTCAAGATTTGTTTACAGACATAAATTATATGTCTACAAGTAATAATATGGAGTCCTTGAGTAGTGCTTTTAACAACCCCCTCAGCAGTCCAGGCTAATGCACACGTAAATACATTAAGGGAGAAAGAGAAGAAATGTTTAGGCATAGAACAATATTAAAATTCCAAGTCTTTGGATAAAAAACAAAGAAAAAGAAAAGAAATCAGATATTACGAGGGATTGGTTTTTATTTTATTTATGTTCTTTCGATATAGAGAAGAACTGTGGTTCATTATTTATATGGTTATTCATGAAGCTTTTCTTTGGTTGCTTTGTCTCACTTTGTAATTTGACTAATCTTAATCGTTTTTAAGCTTGTCTTTATACTTTGCTATTTTTAGTTTTCACAACATGGTGATTTTTATCCACTCTTAGAATAAGTTGAAACTGCTTGACTGACAAATGTTTATTTTATTGGTTATTTATTGAGCGAGAAGTTGTGAGTTCTTTCAGTGCAAGTTGTGAATTTAGGTTGAATTGTTCCATTGATGAGTACACAGAGCGAATTGGCTACGTGCACAGTTATGGGCATTTCTGATTCTTACATGGAACTTTTTTCGTTTCACAACTAAACTCTTATATTGAAGTAGTGATTTTGGAGAAAAAAATATTGTTATTTTCTGCCTTTTCTTTGAAAATCTGATGGACCTCCATCTACAAAATGGTATTCTAGAAGAACAAAGAAAGGGGTGTTGGTTAGCAACAGAATTACAGCTGACATGGGACAGCAAGGCAAAGGTCAGCATAGGGGGAGTGCGTGAGACAGCATATGGGGTGGGCGTGAGAATTGGTTACAAAGAGGAGAGTTTGTTATGTCGACGAGGGAGTTGTTATATATATAGCAAGGGGCTGGATGGGAAGGGTATCGGATATATCAGTTTGGGGTAAACCTAGGGGAGGACTTGACCCTCCAAAGTCAGGGAATTGTTTTCTCTTTTTATTGTTCTGTTCTATTTGATCTTTGCTATTTGATAACTTGTTGAGCTATAAATTGAGTTGTTATTACTGTTAGTGTTTGTTTACTATGTTTAGCTGAATTGATTGAGTAGAGAAGTCAGTCTCCATCAAATCGTACTGTGATAGAACACCTTTTAGATTGGTGTTATTCTACTTATCTGCAAAGTTTACTGGATTGTATTTTCTCCCTTGTCAAACTATGTTTTGTTTACATATTTTGATGGATACCTTGACTAAATTAACAAGCCTTTTAAGATAGCATCTTCTTTTGTTTAGTTACTTTTTAGTGAGGCAAATGTAGGTATTATTTTTTGGTTTTTATTGTTGTTTTAAATGTTTATTCTCTCAGTGCCAGCTTTCTTATCGTTAAGATCTTTATCTTGGCAGTGATAAGGCTTACTTTGTCGATCTTTTTGTGAGAGCTTCAAACACACCTGCCATAAAGATGTATGAAAAGGTAAAAGCTTTTCTAATTTCTCCAGTTTTGGACAACTATTGCAATATCATCTTGTTCCATCAGTTGTAAGATAAAGGCATGTGATTTTAATTTTTCCTCTGTTGCAGACAGTAAGGTTGCATTTAGTTATGAGTTTTATGTTTTTGTTTTGAAATGAAAATAGAAGTTGGCTACATGTATTATGCAAAAATAGAAGATATGAAAATGCATTTAATTATCAATTTTTTGTTTTGGGTTCAAAATGATAACACATAAAATGTGTTTGGTTATGATAGTTAAAAACACAAAAAACTGTGAAAAAAAAATTTAATACGTTTAATTTAATTTAATAAAAAATAAACAAATTTAATTTGCTAACATTTTAAGTTTTAGAAAAATAAAAAGAATTCGTAGTTATAAAAATTTTAGAATTAACAAAATATTTCTTTTATTTTATCTATTTCATGAAATTATCAAAGCATACAAATTTTGATTTCTATAAAAAAATTTTAAAACTCTTTTTTCTTTTTTTTGTCAGTCTCTGCTTCTCTCTCTCTCTTTACGCTTTTTCTTGCCTTATTCAGTGTGTGAACTCCTGAAGCCACAGTCTACAGGCTTGCAAACTGTGTCATTAGTGTTTTGCCCGTATAAATATGCCCATCAAAACCAACAAATTTTACTAAGTTTTAAAGAAAAATCATAACAATAAACCTATAAAAAAGACCCACAACAGTGCAAATGAAATGGAGAATTGGCGGCAGTGGTTGAGGTTGTGGTAGTTAGTTCTCAATGGTTGTGAGTTTGGTTTGGTTGTGTTTTTGGTGGTGCAAAGGTGGTGAATGATTGTTGTTGTTGGTCACTTGAGTGGCTGGTGGTGTTGCATTGGGGTGCTGGTGCTTGATAAGACAATTCGGGAAAAATAATAAAATTGAAGAAGAAAAGAAAAATAGAGAGAGAAAGTCTGAAGCCATTGAGATGAGAAAATAGGGAGGGGCCTAAAAGTTTTTTCTCGTCTTATTTGTGTGCAGTGTGTGGGTTGTACACTTATTAGCTCTTTTGCATGTTTTAGACACAAAATGACGTCCCAAACAAGATTTTCACATTTTTTTAGACATCCAAACGAAAATGGATAAAAAAAGAAAAAGAAGAAAGAATGACCACCAAATAGAGCCTAAAATTTTCTTAATGGCGTTATTATTTATTTATTTTTCTATCATCAACATTTTGTTCCAACTGTTGTATTAAATTCTGGTCTTTAACCTTATTTAAATCTATGATTTTTTTTTTCTAATCAGAAGTAAGAGTTGTCATTATCATTCTAATTTCATAGAGCACCAATAAATTTAGTTCAGTTAAAAATGTTTCATATGAGGTTGGAGTTGAAGTAGACACAGGAATCTTATATCCTCTATATTGATAAATAAGATTCTAGGCTGTGGCTATGGCTTCTACCACCATGCCACATTGTCCCTTTTCATGAGCAGCTTTAAATCTTGTTAGTGTCCCTTTTCATGAACAGCTTTAAATCTTGTTAGTAATGAAGTAGCCTGTTTCTGTACTCAACATCACATGGATGTGTAATTGCCAAGCTCCCTATAAATATCTCCTTGCAGGATGTCTCATCAGGGGGCTGTGTTCCTTTATCCTTTTTCTATCTGTCCCCTAAATTTTCTGGTAATTTTGGTTCCATTTTATGGAAGACCATATGCCTTCTTATTGTTGTAAATGAACTTTGTCTATTGTTTCTGATAACCAAGAGTTTCATTTGAGCAATGATAACATGCTTGACAGTTGAGGTGGTAGGGACTGCTCAATGTAATTGGTTTCATCTCAGGGGGGTCAAGGCAAAAAATTGGCATGGCTTATGAAAGAAATTATAATTGTTGGGATGGTTGATTGGAGGTATAGCAGACAATGTTGTCAACTTGTGAATAATGGCCAATTCTCCACTTCTCTTGCTACTTATTACTTAAGACAGTCTTGAACAAGGAAAGTAGCTGTGAAAAACAAAAACAGATAGTATAACATAGGAAAGCAAGTCCAATGAGAGATAAGCTGCCCATAAGCATCACAGAATAGTTAAATGGGAAGCCGGGGAGGCAGCGCTTCCATCTTCCAGAAATTTTGCTTCTCTGACATGGCATGACTCGCCAAACCCAGTCAGAATTATTTATTTCTTCTTAATCAATTTTTAAGATTCTGCTGCTAGGTTGAGGATTGGTGCCAGGCATGGGTGCAGACGGCAGCCATGGCCCCCACTAGTCTGCAGTTGAATTTACTCGGCAAATAATTCCTAGTCCCCACTGGCTTATTGAGTTGTACTGGTTGACATGGAGGAGTTTCATAAGAACACTTATATTACACTCGAGTAAAATAAGAGTTGGTTCTGCAAGACCAACTGGTTTAACACAAACTGATCTTTTCTTTAGTGCAAATGCGCTCATAAACTACCTCCCTCCCCCTTTTACATGATAACATGATTATGCTCATCTTTTTTTTTTTTTTTTTTAATCAGCTTGGTTATGTAATCTATAGACGGGTTCTACGTTATTATTCAGGGGAGGAAGATGGGTTAGGTAAGTTACCATGTAAAATGGTGGCTTCATGAATTTGTTTTATTTAACTTGCATTGCTTCTTGCCTTTCATCGTTATATGGTCTGTTTTCAGATATGAGGAAAGCATTATCTCGAGACACTGAAAAGAAGTCCATCATCCCCCTAAAACGGCCAGTTACGCCTGATGAATTGGAGTATGATTAGCTATTTTCTCGAAATGGCCCACTGAACTTGATGATGTATTGATACATGATTCTGACATTTGGAGATGCGGAGGTTAGGGATTTTTCTCTAAAGTTTGTGTATGTCAAATGTGAGACTCGAGGTTGTAATTTTTCCTAGTGACTTGCTTACAAGGTGAAGTGAGATTTGTTTCTGATGGTTTTAAAGTTTATACGGCATTGTTATGACCTCGGACTTTGTAGAACTCATGGGCGAATTTATGCTTCTTTCTTTGCTAAACTATATGAAAGTTTCTACAGGCTCCCGAGTCTTTCATTCTCGCACTGGTGTGGTATTCTATGTTTTTTTTTATCCCTGATCCCGTGCATAATTTGGATGTTTACTTTTCTTTTTAGAGAAGGTGGCTAAGCTGTGCATTGAAAGGAATAGAAGCTGATAGGCATTTTGTTTGCCGGAGCACATGTAAAAAAGCCTGCATGCGTGCGAGCTTTGTCATTGCATTTAGCTGAAAAGAAATGTCTGCTTGATATCGGACCCAATTCCATCTTTGGAAATTGGAGTACACATGAATCTTTTTATATTCAGCCATTATTATTGGACTACGCTATCTAAAGAAAAATGTAGTTAGCTGTTTGTATAAACTGGACCTTACTTTTCATCACTATTATTCCTTTTACCAAAGATTAGTTATAATTGAGAGTTTAGACATCATTATTATTTTCTTAATTGTTGCTTTAAATTCTAATCGTCTATTGAACAATCTTTCAAATAATTTTAATATTTCATTAGAGAAGTTGATTCCAATAAAGTTTGTTCTACGAAGAAAATGTAGCTGGAGAATAAGACAATAATTGATTAACTTGGCCTATGTTACAACTTATGATTCCAGCTTCAATGGCTTTAGCTTTTTTGTTTCCTTACGATATTATATTATATTTGGATCATTTTGCAGATTCGCAGTAGTGCTTTGTTGGAATTTTATTTTTTATTTTTTCTGCGGTGAGTGGCAATGCGATGGTGTAAAGTTTTTTTAGCGGGCAATATGGAGCAAAAATTCTAGTAACAATATTTTTTATAGAGAAATATTTATGGGGTAGCAAAGACAAAAAGTAATTCTAGGGAAATAATATTTAAGAACAAAAGAAGAATATTTAATTGGGTATAGAGGGTAAAAAGAATTAATAAAATAAAATAAAGAGATGAAATTTATAGACTATTTTGGAATATTAAGGGTGTGTAAAGCAAATCTTCAGTTTTTAAATAATACAAATGTGATTAGGTGTTAGAACATTAAAATCTGTGTAAATAACCTCACCAATCAAATTATCATCTTTAATTATATACATTTCTTTACAATTTTATCCTTCTAAAACTAGGAAATGGGGGCTATTTAGTTGATAGGTGGGGTGAAAATATCACCTCTCAAAGCAAAAGCCCTAAGATGAAGTCAAGTGCTGATGGAACACAAATTTTCAAATTGAAATCTACGAGCTAGGGCCTTTCACCCTCTAATTTAAGTTATCTATCTCTATTATTATTGTTATTTTGAGAAAGAGTAATGTTATATCTAAAAAAATTTGTATACAAAATTTGTGACATCAAGTGAATCATGTCACATTACTTATCAATATTTATTGTTTTTATTTTTATATATTCATTTTATCACCCATTTGATGTTACATCATTTTCCATATAAGCTTTGTATATCGCTTCAAATTTTAATTGACATGAAATGTGAGAAAATATGAGAGTTTTTATTTCCTTAAATGGCAGTATATAAATTTCATACTTGTTAGGATTTTTCTAATAAGCTATTTCCAACTTTTCTTCAGTGTCATAGAAATGAGATTTTTTTTCAAAGGGTATAATGTGAATTTTTACTATTAAAATTATTAATTTATTTTAAACATTATTTTTAATTATTTATTTTATTATATTCAATAATTTTTGTAAAAAAAATAATTTTCAAAATGATTTAATAATTATAATGATGAAAGTTTAAATTTAAAGTAATCACATATTATAAGGTTGCTTTTCTTAAAATATAGATTGAATTTCTTATTAGGAAAATTAATCATGATAGCACGTTGAAATTAAATGAATTTGCACGTTGAAAGTAAATGAACTGTGGGTTGAATATGCATTTGTGAGGTTTGTTAAATTATAAGATCTATATGATAAATGAGAAATTAGCAAAAAATAGTCAAATTGGGGGATGAAATGAAAAATAGTCTAAATTCATAACTCGAGCGCGTCCACCTAACCAACACTCCGCCAATAAACCCAAAATGCCTATGTCTCTTTCATAACTCTTTCCTTCCATTTTCTTGAATTAAGACAGAACTCATCTCTCATCTCTCATCTCTTTCTTTTCTCTTTATTGGCGACCCATTCTCACTTCAACCATCTCATCTTACGGTTATTTGGCCCTAACATTATTAATATAATATTGAGGCCATTTCTTCAGTACTGTTAATTGATAGGTGAGGTTATTGTGGATCATGATAGTTTGGGAAGATGCTAACTGTTAATTGTTAATGTGGAGCCTAAATTAAGTTACTAATAGTCTAAGCAAGGACTTTCTGTCCGGATGTTGGAAAGACAGCGGTAGCGTTATTGTCTGTGGATGTGGGTATACATTTTTTTATTCTTGTTTAATCGTCACTCTCACACATACTTCCTCTACTTCCAGATTCTATCGATGCAGTTTTTGTAAGAAAATAAACGAGCTCTAATACCACTTAAAAGGGAATTATGCGGAAACAAATAACATCAAAATTGGTAAAATTCAAACAACACAAAGAGACAAAATATTTAACGTGGTTCGACTTCAATTGCCTACATCCACGGACGAAG
>JANKKB010030112.1:0-50496 GCA_026225775.1 Bursera palmeri
ATATTTATCACACTATTTATTATACATTCATATAATAATAATAATAATAATTATATAATTAATTTTTTTTATATTAGATTATATATTTTGATTTTATGCGAAATACAACTCAAATTTTATATATATACGATGATCTCAATGGGGGGATACCGTTAAAAAATAAGCATTTCACCTAGGACCATTGCCAGGGTCAAGGATGGACCTAGACTCGGGCCTTAGGCTGCCCAAAGTTTCCTCCCAGTTCAAGCAAAGAATATTACTTTTTCTAATTAATTATTTTTCAAATATTATAATATATATGTGTATACGTATAACTTTTATTTATTTATTATTATTATTTTTGCGTGTGGTTCCGTCGGCCCTTGGTCCCTGCCTTGATGACAAAATGTTTTTGAAACAATAAGCCCAGGGCTTCGTACATCTCCGTTCTCGGAAAGCAAAATGACGGCATGGCGTGGACATGGACATGTTATAAACCCAACAACAAAGGCCATCGCTGGTGTCTCATTGGACCTTGTTGGTCAAGATTTTCATGTCAAATTGTCCAAGCTTGTTTTCTCTGAGAGAATAAATAAAATAATCAAATCTTTAGATTAGATTATGCTACAGACTTCTACCCCCACCAAAATTTCTACGGCCAAATATCATAAAATATTATATATTTCTTAATTCCTACACTAGTGTACACGGGAGGGAGGAATTTTTCGGTACTTGTGGACTTAATTAGGCGCGTTATTATTTTATATGATTCCTTTCGATGAAAATATAATCTATTTTTGGAATTTAATTAATCATGAGCAGCTCAAAAATCTGAAATAGTCTTTCTTTACCCTGTCTGGTAGATGTGTAGCACTGCAGAGTGCATATGTATATTATTACTACAAAGTATTCTTTCCACTCCTCTTTTCTTTACAGCCACCCAGAATATGTATCTACATATACAAGTAAATTACAAAATTTTAATCTCTTTTTAATCTAAAAATGTTTTTTTTTTTTTTTGATAACATATGAAATCGCAAGTATTAAAATATATATCAGAATTTGTTAATTTGTATCTTTTAAATTAAAAAAAATATATATATATTTTAAATCACAAACGTTACAATTTATTATTTGAAATTGGAGGGTGACAACTGAACTGAAAAATAAAAACAAAAGGGGTCCCGATTCGTACGAGATCAGTCCCCGTAAGCAATAAATACATAGGTATCTGTAATATAATTTAAATAATAAATTTATTTTATTATTTATAAAATAATATAAAAATTTTTATTTAATATTTTAAATAATTTAAAAAATTTTATTTTTATAAATAAATTTCTATATTTTTAATTACGAGAATATTTATATTATTTTATGAATAATAAAAATAAATTTATTACGTAGATTAAGGTGTCTGTATACTTATCCCGTCCCCAGAATGTCCCCACAGAATGGCCAAAATGTGAAGCACCGGAGTCCCATTTTCACCTGCCCCATCATCATCAATGCCCACCTCCGTATAAAGGTCACGTAGGCCCCAGCACGTGTGGTGGGTCCCCACAACCAAAGCGGCTTACATTACATTACAGTCATGGTACGGAAAAGGTTAAACCAAAACCCCCCTGTGACCCGAATCTTCCCCTAGCAGCCGTTGGATTTTATCGAGATCAGGGGAGGGAGATGTACACGTGTCCCTATCTGCTTTTCCTTTTGTCAGCCCAAAGTGTGAAAAGGTTCAGGCTCGCCAAACGACAAAAGAGGAAATAATAGCCTTGTTAAAAAGCGTGAAATAAAAGGTTAAAAAAGAGAGAGCAGAAATGATAACCTTGGGTTAAAAGTTTTAACTTATAGTAACTCGGGTTAGGTTAACTAACTCAATAGGATGACGTGGCACTTGAAAGGAAACGCAATTCTTAGTTAACAGTTACTTCACGACGTTAACCGCCTTTAAGTGGTCCCACCGGCGAGTTAAGTGACTTCGGGGACGCTTCACCGTTAGCCTGCTCGGCTTTACTCGGCGATTCCAGAGACTTGTCATTTTCACGTCAATTCATTTGATCATAATACCCCTTCATCTTTTCTCCCTTAAGTTATTTTTAGAAAGAAAATATTTGAAACAAAATTTTACTTATCAGAAATTATTACCCAAATCACAAAGGGAAACTTGATAGTGTGACAAACATAAAAACTTACGATATATATGCATTCATCAACAGATATAAATACTCCATCATCGATTTTTACAAAATTTTAATTCAAAATTAAAAATCTCAAGTTTATGAAAAATATAATTATTCAATTGATAGCTAAAATTTATATATTAAAATTGAAGTTTTCATCAAATGATATATATGAGAAATAAAATAAAATAAAATAAAAAAACTAAACACGACTCTCTCTAATTATAAAGGCAAAATGCAAATAATATGATAATTTTAAGAAAATAAAAGAGTAATAAAGGGTACAAGCGTAATTTCGACAATGGAAAGGATTTGAAACGTGCCGTGGAGTTCATTAACTGAAGCCGATTAATCTAAATTCGTGATGACGGCAGTTAAGAGCCGCGACCGTTGGTTAGTACCAATGGAAATCTTACAAGTGAAGTTGTGGTCGATTGATGAGTCACCAAAAAGGGCAATAAAGTAACTGAACCACTGCCCTTTACAGTACGCCTTTTTGTTGTATCTAAGATCCTCCCATACTTTTCCCATTCAATATTTTTTATTTTTGTAAAAGATTTCTCATTTTTCTCATTTAATATGTGCCGCATCATTGCCATTGAATTTTTGACCGCTTATTCATTGGACCACCCAAGCAATAAATCAATTTGACCCAAAAAGAGTAGAAGACCGATAAAGGGGTGGTAGCTCGGTAGCAAAGGGCGAGTACTGAACAGAGATATAACTCAACTTAGTTTATGTACTTAAATTCTTACAAAATGATCAAGGTGGTCCAATGATAAAAGAAGAATAAGAAAAAACTATAATAATTCAAGTTGATCTTTGAAAATATATTGCCAAATGTAGTCTAATTTGAAGACTCGCAAGGAGTTGAAGTTAATAATAACAATGCAGACATCGATTAGTAGAACATACCTGTAATCTGTAGACAAAGACATTATTCCAAACGTAGTTACGTGTATTTGGGGAGAGAGGGACACACAGAGGGAGAGGGGGTGTTGGGGAGTATTTCGGAAGCTCAATGCGTCGCTGATTTTGAGGCAAGAAACAGAGAGAGAGAGAGAGAGAGAGAGAGAGAGAAGAGAGAGGAGTAGTGCGCAAGTTTCACATTCACTATCACAACACACCGCTTCTTCTCAAACATATATTTACTGCATCCGAGTCTCTTCGTTAAAACATCTCTCTCTGTGAAGTTTCCAGATAGACAGGGTTCCTAGCTCTGCTCAGGTGGACCTTTCTATCTTCGTCTTCTTGTTTTCGTTCTCTTTTTTAAGTGTGTATTGGGAACATGGAGATGCATTTATGCAGAAACTTTTTTATATTTTTTTTCTGGGTTTTTCTTGTTCCTGAGCTAGACAAAATCAAGACGATATTTTTAAGGCTTGATCATCTTATAGTGGATGATTAGTTTGTTTTGAGAGATTTTCGTTTGTTTTTATACGATTTTCCCATCTGTGTTTGTCTTATTTGAATGATTTCTAAGTCATTCTTCATCTTTTACATGTTCACACATTTGCCATATGGAGTTCAGTAGTTGAAAATCCAGGTGAAAGAACTATATTTTACTTGGACTATTAGGAGATTTTAGCCACGGAAAGTTATTCTCTACTTTGTAATTGATTTGACATTTCTCTTTCATCTCAGACATATTTGATGCTATAACGATCTACTTCTTTTATCTGGGTTTTTCGGACTACAGTCCCTTTGCTTGTTTTGCTTTTGATCTCCGATCTCTGCCCGGTGCATTTTTTATTTCTTTTTTATCTTTTATTGTTATTCGAGTATGCGAGAGGACGATTCAATGCAGCTCATAGATTAATGCTCCTGTTCTTCATCTTTAATTGTTCTTATTTGTTAATGGGTTTAGCTATTATTTGTATGTTGAAATCTGTTGATTTTGGTACAGACGAGGGCGGTTCTGGTGTTTCTAAGAAGGGTTTTTTGAGGTTCGGACATAATGCTGAGGAAGAGGACCAGGTCTCTCGAGAAAGATCAGCAGATGGCTCATCTAACAGTGTCTAATTCTGGTGCTGAGTCCCATCTCAGCGCTGACAATCACAAAAACAACTCCTTTTTCAGTGTCCCTGGTCTATTTATTGGGCTGACTCCTAAAGTTTTATCAGATTCTGATTCAGTTAGGAGCCCAACATCTCCTCTAGATTTTAGGGTGTTTTCAAATCTAGGCAGCTCCTTTAGGTCACCAAAATCACCCTATAAAAAGAGCTGGGATACTTGTAAACTAGGCTTAAGCATTATAGATTCTCTTGAAAATGACAAGGTATTGTCGGGGAAAGTTCTCCGATCAGAGAGTAAGAACATTCTTTTTGGACCTCAAATGAGGATTAAAACCCCAAATAGCCAAAATCATATCAATTCTTTCAAGGCACCTCAATCTCTGCCTAAAAATTATGCAATTTTTCCTTATACACAGATGAAATCGCCCCTACAAAAGGGTGACTCTGATGTTGTTTTTGAAATTGGAGAAGCCCCATTAGAACCTGAGCCATTTGGGAAAATCCGGTCTTGTTCTCTGGATTCCTGCAGGTCATTTCCTGCTCTAGCTGGTTTTTCTAGCTCGAACTCGAGTTCTGGAAGTTTTGGTTTGGAAAAATTAGTGTCCCACACAAGTTCTCCTCCTCGGTTTATTGGAGGAAGCTTAAATTCCAACAATTTTTCACGTATAAAACCAAGTTTGATGCCAGTATCTGTTGGTTCTGGCAATACATTTACTGAGTCCCTTTCTGGAAGTGAGATTGAGCTTTCGGAGGATTATACCTGCGTAATATCTCATGGTCCCAACCCGAAAACAACTCATATATATGGAGGCTGCATCTTGGAGTGTCACACTAGTGACTTGGGTAGTTTCTGTAAGAATGAAGCTACGGAAATTGAAGGAGTTACCAGCTCAACCATTCAGTATCCTTCAGATGATTTCTTGAGCTTCTGCTACTCTTGCAACAAGAAATTGGAGGGTAAAGATATATACATTTACAGGTATGCTTTAATCATAGAACTAAAAGCCGCTTTATTTTGTTTAATGCAACTTTGGTGGAGGATCTGATATCAAATGCTTTGGTTTGATCAATTTTTTGCAGAGGTGAGAAAGCATTTTGCAGTTCCGATTGTCGTTCACAGGAGATTTTGATTGATGAGGAAATGGAGAAGATCACCAAGTCGGATGATGTTAGGGAGCTCTCTGAATGCGGCATCTTTATCACAACATAAAAGGCTGTTTACCCCCACCCACCATGTCCATGATTGATGAACAACCACAAAGGCAGACGCATTGATCATCTGTCTATAAAGAGCTGTTCATGTGCATCTCGTAGCAGCCATGGGTGATCGTTTTGTATATTGTTTCGTTTGCTGATTCTGTTTCAGCCTTCATGGCCTTGGTGGGTATTGGGACATAATTTCCTAGTTTAGCCATCCATAACTCGGACATAATTATATATTCTTAGACTTTTATTGCTTTATAATTCATGTAGAAAAGGTAGAAGCTCGTTTTCTTGGCTCCCCAAATTTATGTTATTTCTTCAGTATCTTAATTGCAGCAAGAGTTGAATGTATAAGCTTGCAACTCTAATTTTTCGACTCAATATAAGGCACTATAATGTGATACAGTTTTTTGTTTCTTTATTCCTTGATCCTTTAACCCTTTAGTAGTGTTTGAGCAAATATGTGCAAAAGCAGATGGTTAAATTTTAATTTCCTGTGCCAAATCTCCCTTAATTTCCTTCAACAATTACCAGCTTTTGCATAAATTACGTGGAAGCATCACATAGCTTCAAACTTTTACTGGCTCATTCAGTTCTTCATGAGATTCATGATTGATTGAATGCTCTGCATATATTAACATATATATGACCTCCAAGTTCATACTCTCATCTTGGGGCACTGCTTATCTAATTGAAATGTTTGTAATCTCTCATCGTTCTGACCGGTATATTGATAACCTACGAAAATCTCGGGAAACATTTTACGGGAGGACTTAATTGCTTTCTGGACCTGTCCTTCTATCACATGTGCAATAATTATGGCGGTCCACACAAGCAATTTTTCCTTGATTATTTCCTGAAACAACTTGCAGACCTTTTTTATTGAGAAATTCTACCTCTCATTACATTACAATATTGTGGGGCAGTTCCACACGTTAAAAAAAATCAGTGTGATACTTTATAAAGTAAGAATGGACCCAAATGCCATTATTGGTTAGGATTCCAATTCTCACCACTGAAAGCTATAAAACTGAAAAACTTGAGCTCGCCCTGCTGGTTAATTTCTGCGTCAATTCCCACTTGCATTGCATTTGATGGTACGAATTCAGAAGCAGAAACATACCTCCTTGAAACAAGACTTTTTTTGCAACATTGGTTTCCAAGAAACCCATCAACATCAGTCCAAAAGTGTGGCTGAAGTCAATTCCCTCTGTGATTCATCAGTTTCCACATCTTCACTGACGGATAGAGCCCACAGAGCAATAACGTTACCTGATTTTCATCCACCACAAAGCGAATTAAAAGCCACATTCAAGAAAGATTGCAGTTTCAAGCCCTTTGTAGCTTACATTTGTGCCAATAATTTTGTTTCCGCAAAGAAGAATATCTCCACTGCAAATTGACTAATGAGTATCTTTTTCACTCGAGCAAAAGATAAACAAATGGACCAACCAAAATGATCACACTACTTGATATTAATAACTTCATGAGGAGAAGCATACACGTTGCATCTGGCATGCTAGTCCAACAACGTCCACTGAAAAGGATAATCATTACATTGTTCTGCATCATGTCATTGATCACTTGAGAGGCCTGATGGGCTAGCTGTGTTATGTGATTCCATTCCAACACGACACACAATCCCAACAAAATAAGGAGTGACTTGATTATTTCTTCTTTTTAATTTGCTAGGAGAACCACGACTCACCCATAATTAATTTTCTTGTTTCGAACTAAAACAATATTGGGTATTGAGATTTTCCAGATTAAAGAGTCAATGATCTATGTATGACCCAATAATTGAATTAAATGGTGCACCACCTGCTCGTGTATATATGCCCAAAATAGCGCCTTTCTTTCATCAATTATTTAGTTCAATTCAAGTGTTCAACTACCGTGAAGCTTTTTCATTATTCAAAGTATGATCCAAGCATAGACATCAATCGAGTTATAAAATATATAGGGTCTTGCAAAGTGTGGATGTGCTATACCATCCATGGGTCATTTATGAGATGAATGCCGGCTAGCTTTTAGCTTTAAGCTACGGACAGTGTTTTTTGCTGTCTTTAATTTATGTATATCACCAATATAACATTGTTTTATCACTTATCAGTAACCTTAAACCATAAATTTTGAATCCTAAACCTTAAACCCTAACTAATATGAGTTATTTGAACTTAAATTGTTTTATTATGGGATTGTATTTACTTTTTATGGCTGAAAATGCTACCCGCGTGATTGAAATTACAATCAAGATCAAAATAATTCTTCATTAAGTTATAAGTATTGCTTAACTAATCACGAACCTGGAAGGCACATGAGAATGCCCAACCTAATGCGCTTGTGTAGTAAGTACTTGGGAGTATAGAATCAAGCTTCTATGAAATCCAGGCTGTACACCTTTGTCACTGTTTGTCATAATTTATGCAGCAGAATAACTATCTAGATTACCAATAATCCATACATGAGCACTGTCCCTTCTCAAACCGATGGAATCTATAGTTGTCTCTAACAACAATTACCCTATTATATGATCGAGATACAAGCTTCATAGATGAGTGACAATCTTCACAAATCCGAAGATTATTCACAATTCGGATTGGAGTTTTTTCAGGACTGCTTATAAGCCCAAACGCAAGGGCCAACAGTTCACTGTGGTGAGATGAAGTTTCTTGTAGCTCTTCTTTTTGTAATCTTTTATTGATCTCATTCAACATTGAATAAACTTCTGCAGCTTGAGGATCCAGGAAATCCCCAGAAGTAAATTTGTGAACAACTCCATCTTGTTCTATTAGGCTATGTCCTGGTTGCTTTCTGAATCCTATATCATGCAGCTTTGTTCTTACCCTGCTCAGATCATCCCATCTGCCAGCTTTTGCATAAACATTTGAAAGCAGCACATAGGCTGCATCATTTAGCGGGTCTATCTCAGTGAGATGTTCAAATGCACGCTCGGCTAATTCGACATTTTGGTGACTGCCACAAGATCTCAACAAGGAACTCCATATGCAGGCGTCCGGTTTGATCGGCATGGATGCAATGAAATTTGCAGCTTCTTCTAATTTCCCAGCTCGACCTAGAAGATCAACCACGCACCCATAGTGCTGTATCTTTGGATTGATATTGTAGACAATACTCATCTTGCTGAAGAATTTGTACCCTTCATCAACTAAACCGCCATGGCTGCAGGCAGATAGAAGAGCTATAAAAGTGACATAGTCTGGCTCTGTTTCTGTTTCTTCCATTTCCAAGAAAAGATCAATTGCTTTCCGTGCATGCCCCTCCATGGCATATGTTGCTATCATAGCAGTCCACACAAATACATTCTTCTCCCTTGTTTCAGAAAACAACTCATAGGCTATTTCAGCAGAACCGCATCTTCCATACATGTCAATTAGAGCAGTTGCTAACATATTATCTACACTGATTTCATTCTTTTTAATGTAAAGATGAATCCAAAGTCCGTGATTACGGGCTCCAACACTAGCACAAGACGAAAGCAAACTAACCAACGTGATCTTGTCAGCTTTTATATTAGAACTCTGCATCTTGTAGAAAAGCTCAAACAACTCCTCAAACAGACCACATTTAGAATAGCAGTTGATCATTGTATTCCAAGAAATCACATCTTTTTCAGGAATCAAATCAAAGAAGGGTCTCGCCTCCGCAATATTTCCGCTTCTGCAAAATCCATCCAACATTGTATTCCATGCCACAACACTCTTGCAAGGCAACCGGTCAAATATCATGTAAGCTTCTTTAACTTCTTCAAGTTTTGAATACAAGTTTATCAGAGCGTTTCCAAGAAACCAATCAATGGTCATTCCATATTTCACAACGAGGCCATGAATGCATCGACCAAATAGACAGTTTCCCTCTTCAACAGCAGCCGAGAGAGCTGTTGCTAGCACAACCTCATCCGGCCTCACATTTTCAAGCAACATTCTTCTAAACAAATCCAAACTCTCATAAAAATTCCCACCTTGGACATACCCAGAGATCATTGCAGTCCATGAAATCAAGTTCCTGTCTTTCATCCCGTCGAACAGACACCTGGCTACATCTATTTTATTGCACTTGACGTACCCATTTACCATTGTTGTCCAAAGAACAACATCAAACTCGTCAGCCTCACATCTGTCCAGAAGCTTTTGCGCTTCCTCCATCTTCCTACACTTGACATACATATCCACCAGGCAGTTCAGCAAACTTCCACCAACGTCCATGTTATTCTCCTCAACGTAGCGATGCAAAGCCTCCCCCACTTCGGAGTCCCTCAGCTTTGAACATGCTGAAATCAAGCTAACCATCGTTATCTCGTCAGGACTAACACCGTCAACAATCATTTGACGGACAAAATCTAAAGCTTCTCTGTACAAGCCCATCTGAACATAACACGATATCATAGTATTCCAACTGATAACGTCTCTACTCGGCAATCTCTCAAAAATTCGACACGCCGACTTCAGTTTCCCGCATTTTTGGTACATACTCATTAAATTGTTGTTCAGAGATAAATTATGACCTAAGCCAGATTTCAAGATTCTGCCGTGAACTTCACTTCCTTGTTGAAAATCAGAAACCTTAGAACAAGCACGAACCAGGAAGCGAAAAGTGGAAGAGTCTAAAAGCACACCTTGAGCGACCGAATGGAAGTAAATCGTAAATATTTCATGTGGGGAACCATCTTTAAGCTTGTTTTCAATGAGGGAGTTCCAAATTTTGATGTCTGGGTCGTGGGTTCGGCTTATAATTTGACGAACATAATCAAGGTTTTTGAGGGAGACCAAGAACTGAAGAATTTGAGTCGATATTTGCGGTTCGCGAATGAGATTTGTAGTGATTAAATGGGCATGAACTGGTAAAAATTGTTTAATATTTGAACAAGATTTAAACGAAGAGATGACTGGATTTGCACCAGGAACATAACTCCATATCTGGGTTTTGGTTGGGTCGTGCGTAAGAAGAGATGGGCATGAGAAGACAGTGGCAGGAGCCATATCTGAATACGGACGTTTCGTTATTATTATTATTATTATTTTTTTTTATTTTGTTACCCCAAGTATCTCGGATAAGGTTATTTAACGCTCTGCCGCTCCAGAAGTTTAAGCAATACTACGACGCCGTAATTGATACAGTTTGAAAACCTGTAAGTTGCAACAGGCGTCGCGGATAATACCCTCGCTTATTTCTTGGCCTTAACGAGAGATTCCACAATTCCTCCAAAGCAGTCAAAGACAAGAAAATTTTAGCCATTTGGATACACAACATAATGCATGTCTTTATTACATAATCACCAGCAACTACCGCAAATTTGACTCGACATAAATCTAACCCCTCAGTATATCGTATAGTTTAATAACATGAAATTACTTCAGCTGAAATTCATGGCGCGTTGAAGTAACACGTCACTACAAGAGGACATGTTTGGAGAACAAGATGTAGCACACGAGTTCCAAGAATTTTCCCCCTCATCAAGTTGAAACCCACGAATATCTGATGGTTATGAGTGATTCCCACTGTTTTTGACACTGCACGGTAGATTTGGCGATAGTTCAACAGTGTCCACAGAGTTTGTGGCACCGCAATAGAATCATTACCAACAGTAAGCCGTGTTAAAGCGCGGAAAGAGGGCGGAAGCTTTGGCCATTCATCTCAGAGCATCACATTACAGACAATCGCCCTTAAAAAAAAAATACAACAATAATGGAAAAACAAAAGTGCCAGCCTCGGTCGTGAAGGCACCATTTATCCTAAGGAAACAGGATACAAAGAACATACTACACGAAGAAGAAAAAGAAAAAGGAACAGCACGAGCCATAGTGTCCCGACGGAGGGCACGCCGTCAACACCTTTGCATGTGGCTCAGATGGTTGTATAAAGTTCGCTCATCCGATGCGAGGAGAATCTCTCAGAATCATCACTGCTAATTCCGTTGTTATTGCCGCTTCCTCAGCCCCTTGTTATGCGAGTGTTGCAAGACTTGCAGTTCGGACACATCTGAGCGACCACATGGAATCGCACATTTGAGGTTTTAAGACAATCATTACAGAGTATCCAAACCTGTTAAACAGTAACAGCGTCAAAAAATCTATAAGCGTAGAAGCGTCAATTGAGCAAACGCAGAATTATGAGTGAGAAAATGACCATTTTGTTTACATATGACTCCGGCATTGGTGTGGATGCAATCTCCATATCATACTTCTCCCAGACCTTGGACATATCACAGACTGACTTAGAGCAGAGTGGGCAAGCATATCTGTCAGCGTTGATTTAAACACATCAATAAAACCAAAACAATAAAATGGAGGGGTAATGAAGGAGAGAACATAAGAAGCAATGGCACTCACTGATAATGTGCCCTCATCTCCTTCAAGCAGTTCTTGTGTATGGTGTGCCCACATGGCATAACAGTTACATCATTCCTCGAATCAAATAGATACTGCAGATAGTTATTCACATGTGCTTCATTTAGCAGCCATAAATTGAACACGTAAAACTAGTAGTCTTTTGCTTGCTAAGAGAGTTATTCGAGAAGTTACAGCGAATTACCTCACAGCAAACAGGGCAATCATGATGCATTGCACCTTCCACGCATGGGTGGCTGTTCTTCAACAGGATTGAGTAGCAGCAACCTTTATGGAAAGAAAACATATAAAAAGCACGAATAGGTAAATATAGGTTACTTACTCCCAACCTCAACAACATTTGTGAAAAATTATTGAGACATGTATAGCTTACCACACTTGGAGCAATGAAAAAAATTCTCCTTTCCTCCAATTCTGGAACAAAGCACACAAATAAGACTTTGGTTAAATTAACCCAAAGAAAATTGAGAGAGAGAGTAAATGTTCCCATATTTCTAAAAAAATCTAACTAGCCGGTCAACAAACATACCTGCAAATCCCACAGCCATCACAATGATACTGTTTCTTGACTGTCTGTACCATACCAAAAGCAAGATAAGTAGATCAGCCTCAGCAACTAAATTAACTTGAAAAGCAAAGATAACATAAGCTTTGACGAGAACTATAAAGAGACCATAGAGCAAGAGAGAATCATGCATTCTCCAAATGCAGAATCTATTCAGGTAAAATATGCTAACATTCTAACGATTACCAATGAAGGTCAACGTCCAACAAATTGGATCAATGGAAAAGCCGCTTTGAAAAAGCAAATCAGGTGATAAGATCAAACTACTCACATCATCATCAAACAGCTTGCATATCTTGCAAAAGTACTCCCCCATGCATACACCACAGTTAATACAAACTTGCTGAACCTGGTAATAACAGCAAAAGATAAAACAGAGTTTGTCAGACAAGTAGAGACCACCTAAGAGATCCAAATAGGCAACTAGTAGATCCCTAGCAAGTCACTACCACAAGGTACAAAAGTTAACATGTTCATAGGAAAACAATCCAAAGCACAATGTTCGAAGCAAACAAGGACAAAGAATAAAGTTAAAATTCACCTGTTGCTCAGTCCCGCAAAGTGAACATATCACCTGGAATAAATAAACAAATAAAGAAGAGCAGCACATTGGTGAGCCAAGGGGTATCACAATCAAGGTGAATTGAATGAAAGGGAAAGAGGAATATATTCACCTGTCCGACTTGATGGCGCGGAATGTCATGTCTAAACTCTGGATCAACATTAATATTGTTCTGCAAACCACCAACATAAGTTTCATATAGAAACTAATACTAAGCATAGATAAGAGAAACAATTGAGCAGTACTACTTCAGCATGATCAATCGAAGGTAATTTCTGTAAACACAAAGTTGCTATATAAGTAACTCTGACTGACTGGTTGCTGATAACAGCATATTTTAAGTAACACCACAAGAATAAAGCAGATTGCAGATTTGGATTATGCCATTATCAAGCTTAAAAGCAGATGATGATCCCTAGTCAAGAGTCTGGTCCTAGCTTTTCAATTTCATCTTAAGTTCTGTTTCAAACAGCAAAATTCTATAAAGAAACTTACAAATTTGGAAATTTTTCAGAAGTAAACAGATAACTCACCATTGCATCATTATGACAATGACGACAATCAAAAATCTCATTGCAACAAGGAGCTCTAATGCGACACCGTCTTCGGTAGTGTGGGCATCTGTAACAAAAGCATATGACATTATAAGGAAGAAATGGAGGAATTAACAAACCCAAAATAAAATAACTAGGTATAACGCAATTACATTACCCATACTCCATCCACCCTTTCTTTAGCAATACAGTTTTATCCAAATCATCTGTTGATATTACTGTTAGCTTGCACTCTCCATTTCCCTCCTGAGAGTCCAAGACCAGTGCCTCACTTTCATCCACTTCACAGGATATTTTCTTCTGCTCAAACTGCTGATCTTTGGTATGAATGACAGTTTCTTCCGCCATTGCAACTACTATGTTGAGATTAGACAGATAGCTGAAGCTGGCAAAAAACCTAGTGCACCTGCATACATGGACATATTTAGCAAAGATTCCAAAACATAAAACATATCTAGTGCCCCGAACAAGCCAGGCACACAATCCATGACATTGTTGCTTTCTTCTACACTGCTGCAGACCAATTGAAATCAGCAACAATAAAATCCAAGGCTGAAGAGCTCCAATCAGCACAACTCCAAGAGAAGGATTCAACATAACAAGCAGATCTATTAGATCCCAAAACAAATACTACAGTGCAGCTTTGAGAAACTCTGGAGCATCCAGCTGTGAGTGAGCAATAGCATTTGCATGATCACTTGATTACTTGAGGTCCCGGAACCAAATCAAATAGTAGGAAATGACCAATGGGCGTCCCAACCTATGGTAAAAGCAATAGATCACACAATCAAATGCACTCTAAAATGTATATAAATATAGGGGAAAGATTGTGAGATTGTACAAATGTGTTGTCTTGATGGTCTATCAAGAAGGGCCTACCTCCAATGGCAACTCTGCACCAAGTCTCCTTTGGAAACTGAACTTACTAGACATAAATATTAAGTCACCATGACTTGAGAGGCATCTCTTTCAGGCCACACTTCATCCTGGCCAGTTCTCCCCGTATCTATATAGTAAGATTTTGAACCACCAGGTGAACTGCATCTTCATGGCCTACATCAAGGGGTGAACCACGATGTTCCTCAATTGAAGATGCAAGACCTTAACCAACTAGTTAAGCAACAGACTTCTTTCTACTAATATCTATTGCAGTTTAAAATGTCATGAAGACATCTGAAGATCCGAAGGGTATGAAGACCTAGGAATGACGTAGTCAAGACAGAGGAATGGGAACTCCTAATAGCACAACTATGAATATTCCCCAAGAACCTCATCTGGCAGAACCACAACAAACAAATTTCCCTTTGAGCACAATTTTCTAATTTGCTAGGCCCCAGAGGTTGTGATTTAATTGCAATGCATGGGATGCGAAAGGTAGTGGATGATGAAGGAAGAGGCACAGCAATATTCAAACTAGAACCGGCAAAATATCTTGTTAGTAGGTTGCAAACACAATTAAAATTCGAGGGTTGCTTTAACACAGCAGGCCTCGGAACTCTGAAAAACAGTCGCAAATACTTCCTGGCGGTTGCTCTTCCATCATTTGGATAGATAATATAAACCTGCAGAAACTGCCCCAAACAAACCACCTAATCCTATATGGTCACTCAGACCAACTTGAACATCTGCAACTCATGATACAAATAAAAACCTGCATCGAAAATATCCCCTTAACGCCATAGTTCTCAATTAGAAAACCCTATAAATACGACCCCCAAGATAGTTGCCAGACCAGGGCACGCCCCAGACTTGACGCCTTAAAGTCAAGCGCCACTCTGCCAATCAATGACGAGCATGAACCTCAGTAAAAATTTTTGTAGTGGATTGTAACAGCTGCAGGCTCCTTTTCATTAACTAAAATTTGAGTAAGTGAAACATTAACTTCAATCGTTTTATTTGAAAGACGGATGATAAAGTTATTGACCCTTAGCAGCAATGTTGATGAATGATAGATTCGATGAGCACATCAGTCTCGATAAACTTCCATACAAACGTACATAATTCCTCTAATAAAGAAAATCCAAGACAAATGAACAGGAGTCACACAAGAATTGAGTCATACAATCTTCAAGTGCACATTCAAATTTCCACTAATAAAAGCAAGAGCGATAAATAACAGCTTCAAGCAATCGTGACAACATAACAACAGCATCAACAAAGCATGGTACACGAGCATCAAAAGACATAACTACAATCAACAAAAACAAATAATCCAAGCACAAAAAATAGATAAAAAATAAACCCGAGACAACACAAATAAGTCAAGCACAAAAATCACATGCACAAAACTAAGCCTAAAACTATTAACATTCTGTTTGGCTAATAAGAAACAAAGATGAAAAAGGAAAGAACAAGAAACTTAGAATCATAAACTTCGTCGATTACCGTGGCCGAGACTAAAAAATTGTTCAAAGTGTCATTCTCTCAGAAACTACAGAAAACAATGTATGATCTCAAATTACTTTCTCTTCATTTCTACTCAAATTTCTCAATAGCCAAACAAAAACTAACTCTAATTTAACCTCTCAAAACATAAAATGAAAAACTACATTACCTATAACAATCAACAATTTATACAGAAAAAGGAGGAGAATCAAAACAGACTAAGAATTTATACGAAATTTTCTTGAATAACGAACGTTCAAACTGAAGATCGCCGATCCAAATAGTAGAAAAAATGGTAGATCCCCGGAGCTCCGTTCCGAATCTGCTCTCTAATACAATACCGTGTCATTGAATGAGAAGGGATGAATCGGAGTCCTGCTTATATAGGTGTGAGAATCTGGGTTTCTGATTTCGAGAGACTTCGAAAATTGATTTTTACACGAAAGCGAAAGCTGTGCGAAGCTTGCATCGTTGTCGGCTTCGAGAGTAGATTAGGACAGGTGGTTTGAAGTGACATATCCACCCTCCAGCTTCAAAATATCTTACCCAATTCCACTGAAAGGTTACGACAAAATGAAGGCGGGACCACGTCATTGATATGCACACCACTGATATTTGCGGACAGATTAATATCTTAATTGATACGAAGAAGATCGCTGATCATTATTACTAGCACCATTTTAGAAATGATAATGTTATGATTATTGTTAACGAAGCATCTTGGGCGTTGGTGAGTAGTAAGACGTGATCAACGGCTGAAAGCAGTGAAGAAGGTTTTCTTATTGTGAGTGCGCTTCCATATTAGTCTTGCAGAAGAGAAGGAAAAATTTTTCTTCGAGAAGCGATAGGTAATCATCACTGATGAGACGAAAATGGTCTAAATATCAATAAACAAATAATTTTATTAATAAATAATGATTTCAATCTTTTTTTAACATCTGTTTCAGCAAAGTTAAGATAGGTCTGAGTAAATAGAAAGCAATCAAAAGAAGTCACGTATAGTTTATTACTATTAGGTCGAAAATAGGGGACACGTGTCCCATAAACTGACACAGGGAACAGGTTTTTTGAATGTACAGTAATGGACGGTGATGTGGATAGATTTATGATATTAAAAAAATCTGTAATCGTATTCTCCCACGTAATTTCACCTCGAATTGATCATTTCAATGCTTATCCACACTGTTTAACATTTAAATATAGCATATCAATCAGAATGCGCCACGTCACTGTATCAGATACTAACAGGGTTTATCCGCGAACAATTTCTATTTAACTATTTGATCATGAGATAATGAGAATATATCCTATGATTGCGGCTGATCAGACAGTGAAACTTAATATATAATTTTGTTGAACATGCATCAACACTTGCTAATTGAAATGCTAATCAAGAGCTTACGTCCAAACATTAATTTCAGAGATTTTAACATATGATAATGTAAGTTACGTGACAAGCTTATGTACTCAAATCGGGGCGGCTAGACTAATCGTGATTTTGATATGGGGATTTTAATATAAGTTTTGTCTGTAACGTGTGTAGCAAGTGACCATACGATATTTAGTTTCGCCCAAAGAAAGATTTTAGTGGGTCTTAGCCCAATAATGATCCCAATTAAAAAATTAAACAAGTTTAAACTTCAGATTTTTTGAGTAATAAGAGGTCTATAATTGCAATGTTGAGAGCGAAGTTGAAAGTCAAATGCTAACTTTTGGCACGATCAGAGTTTATCCAAGAGCTCTGCCTTTCCTAATAATAAAGGAGGATTAGCATTATTAGCAGTGATATGTTGCCCATTTTATAAATGGGCAGATGCAGAAGCAAGGAAGTAGCGAGGAGGTGGTGCGGAAGGGTCACGAGGAGCGCGGTGCACCAGAACCAGAAGCGAGCCACCTATGCATCCATTAGAGAGAGTTTAAAAGGTGGGCCAAGGTTCACGTGGTGTATCTCAGTTTCTCTTTTATCACGGCACTTTCTTGGAGGAGATCAATAGAGCGTAGGACTCCAGTGATTGCCCATGCAAGTTTAGACCAAATAAAATGCCTGAATGATCATTTTCAGAAGATTTCATTACCAAAAAGCTCGTTAGTAAAGTAACCTCGAGGCCATGTGCAACATAAAATTGTTCGATTTATAAATGGATAATTCTAAAAGCGCTTTTTTTTTTTTTTTCAACTTATTGAATTAGTTAATACATAAAAGTGCTTCTCAAAGAACGAGTTTTAACGATTTAAAATTATAGTTGATGAGGAGAGTTAGAAGCGGCAACTGCCCTGAATTCACGCTGTCCTCGGTCCATAATTACATTAACCTGTTCCGGCAAACACTGTCACTCACTGAGAAATAATAGCCTTACAAATTTACTACTGTACCAACAGCTTTTCTCAAACGCGCTTAATGCATCCACGATAGCATCTCTGCTTTCACTAGCTTATACTTACACTTTGATTGCATACCATGACCAGTTCTTTCAAGTTAAGCGGTTAACTTAGCTAAAAAATTGAGTTGATGGCTCTTTGTTTTACATGTATTATTGGGATTCAACTGATGACCAGAAAATAAAGCCGCGTTACAGTGAGATTTAAAGACCAAAAAACAGATTCTCACCATAATAGAGAAAGAAGCCTCGTATGTAGGGGGTTTTACACTGTGATTTAGCTGTATATATGCTGTATTTTTACTCCACAAGTTTATTTATTTTTTCTTCACATTCTCCAAAAGCTCTCAAACTTCACTCACCCACATTGTTTGAGCTCCAAAATCTTCTCTTCCAGTTCCTCCATCACTGCTTCTCCTCTTTCTCGATCTAACAAGCTATACAAAACGATAAAAAGAGAGAATCCCATCTAATATATATATATATAATTCCGTATACGTTGAGTGGTGTGAGATGAAGAAAAAAAATATTCACATTTTTCTTCCATTTTTTACCACATTTCTCACTCTCATTTCCCTTGTCACAGCACAAAAGCTTTCTAACTCTAGCCATGCAGCAAGCTTCACGGATTCTCAAGCTGCATATATCAAACAGAGACAACTTTTTTATTACAGAGAGCAGTTTGGCTCAAGAGGAGAGTTTGTGACAGTGCCACCTTCGCTTACTTTTGACAACCCAAGACTCAGAAGTGCATACATTGCCCTCCAAGCATGGAAACAAGCCATCATTTCAGATCCTCTCAGTCTAACATCCAACTGGGTGGGATCCGATGTGTGTAACTACACGGGAGTCTTCTGCTTTTCGGCTCTTGATAACAGTTCAATGGAAACCGTCGCCGGCATCGATCTAAACCATGGTGACATCGCTGGTTACCTCCCTGAAGAGCTTGGACTCCTTACAGACGTTGCATTGTTCCACATTAATAGCAACCGTTTTTGTGGCACTGTTCCAAGGAGTTTCAACAAGCTAAAAATCCTGTTCGAGCTTGATCTGAGTAACAACCGCTTTGCAGGGAAGTTCCCTTACGTGGTTCTCAAGATGCCAAACCTCAAGTTTCTCGATCTTCGCTTCAATGAGTTCGAAGGGAAGGTACCAAAGGCTCTCTTCGACAAAGATCTCGATGCCATATTCATAAACCATAACAGGTTCGCTTTCGAATTGCCCGAAAATTTTGGGAACTCACCAGTGTCTGTCATTGTTCTTGCTAACAACAAGTTTCGTGGATGCTTACCAACGAATCTTGGTAAAATGTCAAAAACACTACATGAAGTGATTTTGGCAAACAACGGGCTGCGATCATGTTTGCCAAAGGAGATTGGGTTGCTGAAGAACGTGACTGTCTTTGATGTTAGCTACAATAGCCTGATGGGTGAGTTGCCGGACACAATTGGAGAAATGAAGAGTTTGGAACAGCTAAATTTGGCACATAATATGTTCTCAGGGACAGTTTCTGAGAGAGTGTGTTCTCTTCCCAAGTTGCAGAATTTGAGTTTTGAGTATAATTTTTTCAGTGGTGAGTCAGGAGTTTGTTTGGGGTTGGAAGATTTTGATGACAGGAGGAATTGTTTGAGGGGTAGACCAGGACAGAGATCAACATTGCAGTGTAAAATGTTTCTGTCTAGGCCTTTTGATTGTAAAAATCTTAACTGTGATCGTTCTAGACCTTCTCCACCCCCTCCAGTTTACTCACCTCCTCCTCCACCACATCAATCGCCTGCACCTCCTCCAATGCCATCACCTCCAATATCGCCGCCAGCTCCACCAAATTCTCCACCACCACCTCCACCAAGTCCTTATAACTCACCACCACCCCCTCCTCCAAGTCCTTACAACTATAATTCACCACCACCCCCACTCCCAAATTCACCTCCTCCACCCATTTATTCACCGCCATTGCCTCCATCTCCCCCACCATGTATGGAGAAATCACCACCACCACCATCACTGCCGCCGCCGTCCCCTTCACCTCCAGCTTCCCCAATTTACATCTCTCCACCACCGCCACCTCCAGCCCCAGCATATTATGGTCCATTGCCACCGGTTCGTGGACAGCCATATCCATCTCCACCACCACCCCCGTTTTACTAATTCTTTCACGAGATTTTCCGCACGCTACCCAATTGGCTTTAAAGAGCTTAAAAGTTAATACATTTTGGTTGCCATGGAGTCTTCATCATTGCAATCAACATGCAATGGGAAATAAAACAATAAGCAGAAAATGATCAGTCATTGTGTTGTGACAGTGAGAGAGAAGACTTTAGGGGATAAGTTTCCTTGAATTGAATAGTTAATATGCGTGCTTTAAAGTTGGTGATAGATAGAATAGATTCTTGTTAGCAATGGCTGTTTTATGATTTTAGCACTTCTGTTTTTTCCTTTGTTCGGGCAAACTATTAGTTATGTTATCCTATATTCTATTCTCACGGTTTTGTTTCAGAGTTACAGTTCAGTTAATTTTAGATCACACACACAAACTTCTTCTATATCACCTCGTCAACGATAATTATTCATGGGAGTTCTGAAACAACATAACATGCAATAGCCATTAGCCATAAACGAGTTCCCATTCTTCAATTTTTCAAGTACCATACGAGAAAAGTGATTTCAGTGGAGAAGATGAAAACACAATGACATGATAAAGAAAAAGCCTCCGAAATACTAAAACCATACTGCAAAAGGTACAAATACTATAAATTCGAGGAGTAATCGGGCAGTTAATTTGTTGCATGAAAAGAAGATCTAGTAATTTTCACGTATCTTCGAAGATTTGGTTCTCTACTGAACCCACTCCTTCTCTTCAACCAAAAAGAGGCTTTTGCTTGTGATGTGACGCCACATAAACCAACTGAAAAGGTTGCCCCCCTTCTGGATAGTTCGAGGACTTATTAAAAGGGGAAATGCCAATAACCCCCCAATTAAATTTGAAGAAAACACTTAGTCCCACACTTTTACTAAACTAACACCTACCCCCCAAATACCCCTAAAAAACTAACACTTACCCCCCAAATATTTGGGGGGTAAGTGTTAGTTTTGAGAAAACAGTAGTAATTTTTTGGGAGATAAGTGTTAGTTTAGGAAAAGTATGGGATTAAGTGTTTTCTTGAAATCTAATTGGGGGGTCAGAGTGAATTCCCCCTTATTAAAAGTGTAAGAATAGTTGTAATTAATCAATAACTTAAAGAAATTTCTCCGCTTTATATCACTCGACATCAACAGTGACATAAGCATTGAGAAATTCATAATCCCCTTTGCAATTGACTCTAACCTCGCAAGTTGCAATTTTGTTGTTGATGCAGACGAATCATTTATCGTGGTAATTAGAAGCCATAAAAAACTTCAATAGTTTTGACACAAATTTTAACCTATTCACAAAGTGGCTCTTTCATATATCCCTCTTTCCCCCTCTCTGCTTGACAATTAATGTATTCCCACCAGGCTGCCAAATGATATCCAACAAAAACTGATGGCCTAAAAACTTCCAGCATGGTTTCCAAAGTTCTATACATAGTACAGCAAGGCAAGGCGTGGTAACATCCACAAAAGTTACTATTAATTTCTACCGTTACAACGTTGAATATCAACAACAATCTACCGCAAAATTGGACCACATATAGATTCCATTGAACAAAGTTGTCGCAGATATGAATATATTTTCCATTATTTCAAATGTAAAAATGCAATAGATCAATTTTACGCAAAGATAAGTATCCCTTACCATTTTGGTCTTAGTAGGTGCAGCTTTTGAAAACTTATTTACAATGTCAGATAAACTATAAGGTTAATCTTAACATTTTCAATCAAACTCTATACATCCTGTTATTTAGCTCACCCTCTAATGAACTAACATTGACAAAATGAAAAAGAAGGATCAACTAGTAATATTTCTTCTAGGAAAAATACCGTGCTTACTTCTGCAAGGCTGTCAAATCAGCAAAACATGCTTTAAATGCTTCCATATAAGCCAACCACGTCTGCAGTTTGCAAAGTGTTCACATGCTTTCAATCATTCCAAACTTCTATAATCCAAATTAAGAAGGCTTTAATTTTATTGTTACCGCAGAGAAATCCCAGTAACTTTTTGTTAAGACAGCACCATGGATCCTCCACTTCCATTCACTGCAGTGCAAAACCATAACGATTTAGCCACATCCTAGTGAAGGCCAAAAAGAAAGGCACATAAATGTAACTTTAAGAGATCAAACTTCTCAAATAGAACACTAGATAAGGTCAACAGCATAACTTATCTGAAATTCAAGATTAAAAAATAAAATAAAATAAAAAGTATTTCTTTCATATATGTAGACATATTTCACACCCGTCTGCACACAAGCAGGGAAGAATGTAATGAATAAGGAAAGCAGTTGAAAGCAATTCCAAATGGTAAGTAGGTATACCTCCATTGGGTACGAAGTCCAAACTAGGGATAATAGTAGCCTTGCCTTCTTAACTTTGCAGCAAGCTCATTCTCAAGTAAGATATCGGCAGATAAGCAAATCAACTCCGCAGCCTCAGTGCCTCACTGGACCATGGGCTTCTAAGCCAAAAACCTACAGCTCTGACTTAAATACTTGGTCATGCTTCAGCAGCCGAATTAATGAAGACACAGAAAGAACAGTAGATTGTCTATCAATTGAAAACTTGTCGTGAGGGTGGAAAAGGCTAGAGCAGCAGAGTACCAGAATTCAAAACCATTTTGGCTTTCAAGTATGATAATGCAAATAACATAATCTCAGAACCTCCTCGAAAAGTTTGGCCCTAAAAGCAGAATCATTTTGGTCCAAACAAATACTTGATCACGCTTTTTACGGCCCATCAATGGAGACGTGAGAACAGCTGAAAATTGACTGCCATTTGAGGGTTCATTTCAAGTGGCAATGGCTGGAGCAGCCCACTATTAGACAATTCTTCCAAGCCTTTGATATCCTGTTGGATGCGTGTTGCATGTAAAATAGCATGCTCAAGAACTAGAGGATCATCTGGGGAGTTCTGCAGAAGGGTAAGTAACACCTGCCGATAAACTTGAGCTGCTAATAATGGCCTTGCAACCTGCCGACTTTTACATACAATTGCCAACTTGATGATATGCTTGCAGATGTTTCCGATACTTGACCAGTGGCAATCACAGTGAGAGAATTCTGAACCAGGGTTCCAAATTGTATAAACCAGGGCTCTGTCAGCTTGAGAGATGACTTTTGCAAGCTGGAGATTTTGCTCATCTAATACTACATTGACATCTGGGATGTGCAGAGCCTGATACCAAGCATTAGTTGCGAAAGCTTCATCCCTCTGATTTGCAAAATACCCAGTCTCCATACTATAATGATCTAACCAATACAAGGAGTGAAATTCAGTTGTCAAGGTGTGGATTAACCAGTCAACTCTAGACCAAAAATTAGCATTTTGCTCACATAGGAGCTTGGATTTCAACCGAAGGTGATATGATTCAATTGCAGCAAGGGGCTCTGGACTGGCCACTGGAAGAGAACGTATGCTAGTAACCCACAATTCTGCAAGGAAAGAGAAATGTTCAGATCAATGTTTCAAATAAAAGAGTACCACATCAAAATGCCTCTAAGGGTGTTGTAGCAGTAACAGTTTTAATAACTACCAAAAGGTTTACCAATTACCAGATTTGGTAGAATTAATAAAACATTAAAAAGGAAGCAGGGTATTATGACTAAAGATGTCAAGCCAGGGGCAGAAAAACTATTGCACAACTTAATTTATGTAACCAAAACGTAGAAGAATTAGTACCCGTCCAAGAGAATCACTTCTTCAGGCACAAGAAATAGAACTGGTGCATAGATCAATGACCATTTCCAATTCACGTGATAGACACTGAGTATAACGGTACTGAGCAATAAAAATGAAAACAGCTCACACTCAACCAAAGATATTTTAAATACTTTAAGGGGCTTCCCTCCCTCTGAAAAAATAATTTTCACTAAACAAAAATTAAACCATAAATTAGCACACACCTATATATGGTAACCATCGGTTTTTAAAATAATCCATGAAGGTACATTGATCAACAAAAACTTGCATGAATTCCTCAACTGCATCCACAGCATTCGGTCCACTTCGAGAGGAATACAAAATCCAGCCCAAGTACTTAAACATCTCACGTTGCACATCAATGTTGTAGCACTTCTTTAAAAGGCTTCTTATCCAAGCACGACGAATATGCCAGACACTTAGTAGGATTCGACATTGAAAATTCTCTCTGCAAGCATGATCTTGGCATTGTATTGCCTTCCTTTACAAAATAAATTTATTAGAATAAATTAGAAAGGCCACCCTACGACATTTTACCTTATTGCAGAAATATCAAAAGAAGGGTCGTCCACTAAGAAGGCATTAGGTCTCCATCTGGGATCCTTGGTTCGGATCCTTTCAGCAAGGAAGCCAATCCATTTATGGATGCATTGGCCAACAAAAGAGGAAGAAATGATCCAGGCAACCGGAATTGCATTATGGGACGAGTCAAAAACAAGCAAAGTAGACAGTGGATTCTGTCAAGGAGGAAAAAGAACTTGTCTAAGTATTCAAATCATAAGCAATTACTTTAAGCATGACCAAGAAATAGAGACAAAAGGCTAACTGTTTTTGTAGTAACATAAAAAAGCTCATTCTTCCTCAAATCTAGGCCACAATGAGTGCAAGAAGTCTGGTCAAATCGTATTACACAAACTATTCAATATTAAATAAAGATATGAATCTATAATGTACCATCACCTCATCTTTCTGAATTTTAGATGAAAAAAATTCAAACTTCCACTGGAAGGAGCTATATATAAAACTTCTCCATATTGTTTTATCTAATTTGTTATTAACAATTCAAGCCCTTTCCACATGCATATACACTTCTTTACCAACATGTAATTATTTGCCACTCACTATCCTTATGTAATACCCTGCATTGTTCAACTTCTAACTTGCTAGGTCCAGACTGGAAAAATTCCTCACCTTTACATGACGTCCTCAAATTAGCTTTAATATATATATATATAAGTCTCCGGTTACCACTTTTCTTTATCATCAAACTTATAATTGATGTTGTTGATGTTTCAGAATCCTAACTTGACATAATGTTCAACTACAGCTTTCAAGCCCCCATTTGCAGATGCAATCTCTTATGTGGAACAAAAGAGATTTGGGAAGGGTATGAAGCCAAAGAAAGAAAAGTACCTTAAGTTTCTTCAAGCCAAAAGTTGAATGGGAGGCTACGAAACCATTAGTTCCATAATGAAGCATCTGTTGCAGCTGCCAATCTGTCTGTATCCCCAAAACAAATGGTTCTGAAACAGAATAATCTTGGAAGAAGAAAACATGTTTCTGATGCCGCTGCACCCACATTTTTATACTACATATGTCATCAGCATGTAATTCATGTGAGGAATTACGAATAACCCTTTCCATGTTACGGACATCATTTCGAGAGAGAAAATCATCACGGTTGTGTGGGCCACCATGCCCCTGCACTACTTCCATGTGATGCTGAATTATATTATCCAAAGGTATTCCAACATAAAGCATAGACATCACTTTCTGGCGTAAATCCTCCGAGATTCGGGGAGCATACATAGCTCTTGTCCCTACAGCGTCCCTATCAAGTATCCCATGACATGGGGCCCCTGTTTTGTCTAAATGATTTCTTTGATTATAAATAATCAGAGCAAGATGGGGGCGGGTGTACAAACGCTTCACTGTAAAATGGCAAAGGCAACCTCTCATCATGTGACGTCTCCCTGGCCTACTCCCCTTCCCAGTTGCAGGTTTGACGTTTGAGCCATCCCCATTACCAGACTCAATGTCTCGGTAGTCATCAGGACCATATGAACACCAGTATCTGCCAGATCACCATGATAGCTCGAATGATACTCAGATGTAACATTTATTTGGTTAACTATTTAAATGCAATTTCGGTATAACGATATTGAAATATTTCTATCCAAATTTTGCATGTTAGGTATTATAAGCTTAAGGCTTTTGAGGGAGACTAATAAACATTTTGTGAAACAATCACTGGTAAGAATCATGTAAGCAACATACAGAGTATATTCAAGATAGCCATCAACCCTTGGCTTACTGATGCTCCCTTCGGATCTTTTCCTCCTCGACTCAACACGAAAGCTAGCAGGGCATTCAGCCTTGGATGATTCTCCTTTCACAAAATCATCCACTCTGGCAAAAGGGATTAGAGCAATATCATCCCCACCTTGGCGACCACCCTCTACTTTTACCCACTTAATATCAGCCGCAGAAAACTCTGCAGAAGAAGGGTCTTGCACAGGAAGGTTAAGAATGTCTTCCATTCTTTGCATCTGCAATTTAAACATGAATGAACCAAGAAAACCAAAAACACATGTAGCTAGCAGAAGAAAACATAGCTAAAAAATTAAAAAATAATAATTAATAAAAGATTGAAAATTTCTGATTGAAAATTTCTTACCTAAATTCCTTTTAGCAAACCAAGTTCTTAATAGATGTGCGTTGAGAACAAATAAAAAAAGTCTGCTTATAATAATTAATGTTAAAAATTGTTCATGCAACAAAAAGTTTACCTTATGTTCGTGGCCCTTCATGCTTCCTCTATAAATTCCCGAGCTTTATCTTCCTGCAACAATAAATTAAGAAGGCAAACATGTATTAGATAGAAAACAAAAACTGAAACTTACCAGAAGAAAATCAAGTTCAAACAGAAGAAGGAGCCACTAATCAGCATAATAAACAGAAACCAACAAGTACCGTGAAAGAAATTAAAGCTACTATCGAGGAAGTGAAACTCAACAAACCAAAAGAGACGCTAATTTCCGATCACTAAAGAAGAGCCATTCTCAGAGGGTATCTCGAAGTTGTATGCTATGGAGCTCTTAATCTTCCAAGTTCAGACTCTGTGAAAACGAAGGTCAATTTCAATTCCAAGTTTGTTGCTTAGTCCTTTTAACTTTTACAGTTTGCCGCCGGTAAGTAGCGTAAGAAGATAGGATCTGGGTTTTCCACTGTATGGTTCATTAAGCCCAATTCCAGCCCATGTAGGCCAATTTGGCCCATCCAGAAAAGAAGGGGCTTTGTTTGCACAAGGTTGATTAATCAAGGGCTGGTCACTGGGCCACTGGTGCAGTGTGTATATTAATTTATCTTATTTTATATATTGATAGGAAATGAATTGTTTGTCAATCTAGGCATATGATATACTATAGAGCTTTCGTATTCCTCACTTTCAAACTAAGAATAGTATTTTGATAAGTCAATTGCTCTGAGGTCAGTCGATTTCAAGGGACAACAACCATAGAAGTAGCTTTTGCAGTATATGAAAGGGCACTAATTATATTCTTCTTTAAAGAACTAGGACATTTGTAAATTGTAATGCATCCAACCCTAAAGGTATAAAAGAATAACTTCTAAGCACATCATTTTCAAAGTATGTTTAATGAAGAAATTTGATGCTTATTTGAGTTTTTATTATTCTATAAAAATATGTTTTTATATTATCCAATTGAACAAATCAATACATGTCTTTCTAATTAATTTGGTTTTCCTTCGTCTCTCATTTTTCTTTCTAATGGGTTAATTAAGATTTCATCTCTCATTTTCTTCTAATGTTAGATGTTATAACAATATTATGAAAAAGAAAATATTTCTATTTTTAGCAAAATTTCTCCCAAATCCATGTTTGATATCTTGTTTTGTCAAGCATAAGTGAACTGAAAGGCCAATAAAAAGAAGCTCTAAGATCAGAAAGTCAACACATTCGATGGTTTTAGCTGTTCTTCTGTTTCCTTTGTTTGGTAAACATCAATGAGCATATCGAATTTGGTTGACCTTCACTAAAAGCCAAGCCAAAGGATCAGCCAGTTTAGAAAGCATAAATACATAATCCCAGCCAGCCCCTGTTAAGGCCATATCATCAACATACATCAGCATTATTTGTTAATGAATGAGAAATTATAAGAAATAGCGAAATAGAGTGGTTCAATTGAAAAATAGAAACTTTAATATTATATCCTTTGATTCTTCTAACCAACCTCAACATCATTTGACTCAAATACCCCCACCTACATCTTAACCCACCCAACCCTACTCTTATATTCAACCTTCTCACCTCCATTTTCACTTCACACCTATAACCTCAAATAATATTGACTCTCTACAGCATAAAGTAGCAACCATGATTGGAATTGAGTTCATAATCTATATTTTTGAGCTTCTAAAGTTGCATTGATAAGCTTAATGTTTTACTATTATCAATTTGTCAATTACATTTTGAATGGGTTACCTTAGATCATGAATTAATCTTTCAAAATTAGTTGTTAAATAGTTTGAAGTTGTGTATGATAAAAGATTTGCGAAGAAGCTGTAGAATAAGAAGTACTTCGATGAAATCAGGTCGAAAAACTCGACATACAACGTCCAAGACCATTGGACCGTTGAAGACAATAGGCAAGTTACAGTCTAACGAGTAGAGACTAGTTGGTTGTAACGGTCTAATGGAAAAAGACCAGTCAACTTGCTACGAATAGCGTGCTTGCCCACTATTACCTCAATAGACCAATGGCCAGGATCTTTGGATCGGAGAATAATGTAACGAGTCATCAGTCCTAATTCCATTATAGGCCTTCTTACAGTTTAAAACATGATTCTTTTCAATTTTTTTAGACTTTATAACTTATTTTGACGTTATTACTAAGATACTGGACAAAATTTATATTATTGTACAATAATGGTGGTAGTTGGTAGACATTACCAAATAATGATGTTAAATACAAGGGAGGTCATATAAGGGGTTGCGAATTCTAAGGGATATTGGATATAATCAGTTGGTAGAGTTATTGTACACAAAACTTGGCTTTGTTTTAGACAAATGTAGTATAGCTTTGTTACAGTGAAATCTTATGGTGACAGTTGAGGAAATGATTGACAGAATTGATCCACAAGTTTTTCCAAGGGAAAAAAAGCTTTTATAGGACAAAAAATTAATGAAAATTTGGCATTTCATTATCCAAGCGAAGGTAATCAAATAAGTTAATTAATATCTGTAACGTCCTCATCCTCTTTTATGAACCTAGATGATGCAACATCTTCTATTTGGAGCGAACCAAGATGAGGCAACTTATTTGGAGCAAAAAATGAAAATGAACCCAACATTAAAGAATGATACAATTTGGCATCTTGATAAGCCCATGATGTGGTCATAGCTAGCCTTAAGCATATTAAAGAGCTTGGAGAGTTTAACAATAATAATGTTGATGATCACTAAGATGGCAGGAACAAAGAGATATGCCTTTTGATAATAACAATGCTAATGATTTAGAGGATGACCATGTTTGCGACATGACCAAATTGATGAAGATAGACACACACACTCTGGTAATGACAATAATCAGAATGATGTAACCATTGACTCCCATTTATGAATTTAAATTCATCCTAAGTGTTTGTCAACAACATTCATCCTACTATAATACACCTCAAGTTATTGGTGAAGAGACATTTTCATACAGGCCACCTATTGTAGAGGTAAACCCGATGAGATAAGAAGATGTTTGTTCATATGTTAATGACGAATTGTAAATATTTGTTGGGAAGTGTTTACCAATAAATTAAACTTTGTACAAAGTTGGCATTAGTGGCAACCAATAAGAATTTAGAGTTTGTTGTCTCTAGGTCAACAAAGAACCATTTTGAGACTGTTTGTTGGGACAAAAATTGTAAGTGGAGGATGAAAACTTTGATGGTAAACAAAGATGATGCATTCTTTCAAATAAAAAGATATGAACAATCACACATATGTGAAGGGACACGACTCCTTTCCAATTACGGGCAAACATTTTACATTTTATTGGCATTTCATCAAACACAATTTTGAAGATTGTTCTAAAGATTATCATCCAAGAGACATTATTAGTGATGTTCAAAAGATTAATATCTCTTATAACAAGGCATAGAGAGCTAAAGAGTCAACACTTAAAAAACTATTAAGAGATGCCCCACAGATCATAACCGACTCCTTTAACAATTGTCTCTAATGGGCCTCCTAGCTTCTATCTTACGCCCATAACAGGCTTCAACACTTTTTTTTTTACACCGGTAACGGGCTTGATTATAAAGCTTGTTAGCTCGTAACTATTGTGATAAGCCAATTGGCGGTTGTCTTCTCTGGCAATCCCTAATGTTTTCTAGCAAAAACTCACTTCCAAACCACCAAAATCTAGCTCTCTACTTCATTTTGCATCACTAACAACTATCAACAACTAACTTCATTTCAAACAAACCCAAAAACCTACTACCAATACATATATGATTTCAATCCTAAACTAAAATTTCATAACATATTCAACAAATCCATTCAATAGATCATAAAACAAACGAAATGGGTTTCAAGAAAACGTACCAACAATCATGACCACGACAGTTTGTGCTCCTTCACTCATATTTGTGCTCATCTATCACCGATGTCCTCTTTCCCAATATATTTTTGGTGTTGTAGTTTGAAAATGTTTAGAGGGAGGGAAATGAAGAGATCTGGGTATTTGAGTCAAGTCACTTGAAGTTTGATTAGAAAAATCGAAGAAACTATCAGTGTTGCTATTTTTTTTGTAGATCCTATCTTTATTGGTTATTTTTGATAATTTTTCTTTTATGAATTTGTATTCTCCAAAGCGTATTCTTTATTGGATGAAGGTCAACAGTTGGTGATGTGATCACTTTTAAAGTCAGATTCGATGCGCCACAACCAACGGCTTGCAATATATTCGGTGTTGACTGCAATTGCAAATATAAAAGAAGGCATTTTGCTTCATATTCTGTAGACTCATACACGTAAAACTACCATGGACTCCGTAAACCACCAAATCCCACATCGCCAAACCGCTCTACATTCTGAAACCACACAAAACGTTCCCACTTCAACAAAAATCATTGACAAAGTGAAGAACAATCTCGTTTTTCGCTCCAAATGGGCCGAATTAAATGGTGCAATGGGGGACTTGGGCACATACATTCCTATAGTTTTGGCCTTGACACTAGCCAAAGACCTTAACTTAGGTACAACTTTGATATTCACTGGTCTGTACAACGTTGTCACTGGTGTCATTTACGGTGTCCCGATGCCTGTGCAACCCATGAAATCAATTGCTGCAGTAGCCATTTCGAACGGTTCAGATTTTAGCATCCCAGAAATCATGGCTGCAGGGATTTGTACAGGGGGACTTTTGTTAGTTTTAGGCGCCACCGGCTTGATGCAGCTAGCGTACAAGCTTATTCCTCTACCTATTGTTAGGGGAATCCAACTCTCACAAGGGCTTTCATTTGCAATGACTGCTGTCAAGTACATTAGAAAAGTTCAAGACTTTTCCAAGTCAAAGTCTAAAGAAGATAGGAATTGGTTGGGGTCGGATGGGCTGGTTTTGGCAATTGTATGTGCTTGTTTTATAATAATTGTTAATAGGGCAGGTGAGGAAAGTGATGATGGACCAGAAACTAATTATAATGAAGAGAGGCCAAGGAGGAGAAGGTTGAGGAGAATTATAGCTTCACTTCCGTCGGCTTTTATTGTTTTTTTTATGGGTGTGGTTTTGGCATTTATCAGAAGGCCTAAGGTGGTGAAAGACATTAAATTTGGACCATCTTCGATTGAAATTGTAAAAATAACCACGCATGGTTGGAAGGAAGGATTTATCAAGGGCACTATTCCACAGCTTCCTTTATCCGTATTGAACTCCGTGATTGCTGTATGCAAATTGTCATCTGATCTTTTTCCGGGAAAGGACTTTTCTGCCACATCAGTTTCGGTGACTGTGGGGCTAATGAACTTAATAGGATGTTGGTTTGGAGCCATGCCTTGCTGCCATGGTGCGGGTGGACTAGCAGGGCAGTATAAGTTTGGTGGGAGGAGTGGTGGGTGCGTTGCCCTTCTTGGTGCAGCCAAATTGGTACTGGGTTTGGTTTTGGGAAGTTCATTGGCAATGGTTTTGGATCAATTTCCTGTTGGGGTCTTAGGCGTTTTACTCTTGTTTGCTGGGATTGAACTAGCCATGGCTTCAAGGGATATAAACTCAAAAGAGGAAGCTTTTGTTATGCTCATATGTACATCGGTTTCACTTGTGGGCTCAAGTGCAGCGCTTGGCTTTGCGTGTGGGATGGTTGTGCATGTGCTTATTAAGCTCAAAAGTTTCAGTATAAATCAATCTTGCTCTAAAATCAGAACATTGACGTGTAGAATTCCATAGCTATTACAGATGTTGTAAGTTGTGAATAAATGATCAAGTATGGTATCATCATTTTTGTTGTGCTGCTGTGTCTTCATAGTAATCGCATACATTATGTATCAGACCCTTCAGGCCTTCCCCGTATTGTTTTCAATGCCGAAGTCAAATATATTTTCATTCCAATCAACATTTTAAAGTAATGGCTTATATTCTTCCTTATAAAAGTGTAATTTCATTTTTTTGGTGCGATCGAGTTGGCATAAAGTTGAAGTATCCTAATAAAAACAATCTCAAATACAGATAGAGGAATGCTTGAATCAACTGTTATACTATCGATATTAGACTACCGGATTAATTTTTCTGTGCCCAGAAATACTCTCCAAAAATGAATTTCCAGCCTACTTCAATAAAGAAACAATGCTGATAACAAATACATCCTAGCATATCAAATACATGTCAGCTTCATTGATTCGCATCTAGAACCTGTGTGAAGCCCCTGCTTGGTTCATCCTTCCAAGCCAAAATCGTCACGAACATAATCACCAGATCTGGACTAGAGCACCTAGCACCTCCATTGCCACTTTAATTTTGCCCCCTTCATATTCAGAATTCGCACTCTATTGAAAGAGGGTTCGAATAGCTTGCCAAAGGAAAAGGAGTAAGGACATGATGTGAAATCTCTAAGGCTCTAACAAGATGAGAAGATAGCTTAAATATTTTTCTTGGGTCTTTTCATCAATAAATACAACTTTTCTCATTTTTAATAGGGGAATTTACTCTGACCCCCCAATTAGATTTCAAGAAAACACTTAACCCCACACTTTTATTAGACTAACACTTATCCCCCAAAAAATTATCACTGTTTTCTCAAAACTAACACTTACCCCCCAAATAAGTGTTAGTTTTTTAGGGGTATTTGGGGGTAAGTGTTAGTTTAGTAAAAGTGTGGGGTTAAATGTTTTCTTCAAATTTAATAGGGAAAAAGTGTTATTGTACTGCCATGTAACTTTAATGGTGACAGCCGCCTATCCAAATTACTAGAATTCTAAAAAGATCAAAACCTCAAAGTGAGCAACAACGAGACAATAAATTTTCAAGGTGGTAACCATAACAATAAATTCATGAAGAATACCATGAATTTTGGAAGTATACCTTGGCCTACAATGATTACTTTCGTGCTTCTTTCTTGTTCTTGCAATGTGTTATTCCATTGGCTAGAGATAGCAAGACACTACCACATTCTGAAAGCCCATCTCATTTGTTTGCCAACCATAACAAAGCCAAACTTCTTTCCAAAGATGCTAGGAGCCCAAAACAACATATCATTTCTAATTTGGTGAGTAATTTTGTTTCCTTCCCAATCCAAATGGGTTTCCTCCCATGGAAAAAAAAAAAAAAAAAAGAATTTGCAGGTGTAGATACTCTTTATCCCCCAGTTGGGTGTTGCGGTATGCTTGAGAAGCCAAAAATAGCTCTATCATTGCCAAAACCATCAACTCCTTGAAGTCTGCAATGACACTTGAGAAAACTTGGGAGTTAACAATCTATTGTAGAGCTGATTATATCATCTAAAAACAAAAACTGCTCATAATACAGGCACACAGAGAATATCAAGCTCTGTTGTCTTTACTTTGCAAGCTTATACATCAAATTGTAATATAATTCTTTTGTTGGTTATTGAACCTTATTTGGGTATATATTGTGTAAATAATGAAGACTGGTTGAAGGGGCATACAATAAGAGATGCACAAGCACCCATTTCTATGAAATCCAATCTTATATGGATGATGGCATTGGAAAATACTACTGTATAAAAGGACCATGTAATTTTGAGAAATTAGCGAATTCCAAATTCATTTGTAGGACAGTATCTTCTTAGTAGTAAAAAGAAACAAAAACCAAAATGTGATTTAGCAGATTAAAGAATGAGACAGTCAAGAACACATGTTACCTCGGAGGTGTCATGTTTGTATGTACTTTTTGCCCCGAGAATGTACCTGGGCTAATAAAGTTAAAAATAAAACAAAAGAAAATTTGTTTAGCAGAATAGAAGAATAAGATAGCAAAATGAATTTACTTGAGGACATGAGCGATGGAAAGGAAGGAGATTGCGGAGGTATTGTGGATGCATAGGATTATGACTGTGGCAACATTGACCCCACAGAATGGGCACCAATATTAGATGTACGCCGTAAGTCTAAATTAGCTTGCAAAGACGCCATGGATAAAAACTACATAGCAAAAACACAATTTATTTTTTAAGGTTAAACAAGTTTTATTTGTTTTAATTTAGGTTTTCAATATTAAATAAACAAATTCATATATGTAGTCATGCTTTAGCAGCCACTTTGCAACATCTAGGATTTGGCATTTTCATACCTGAATTTGATTAACCATCCATATATAAATCTCAGCACAATCACACAAATTATCGAATCAACAAGCCTCAAGCATTATACCTTCACTTCATTATTTGTCATGTCTATAATGTCTCCATAAACATGGCAGCAGAGACATAATTAAAAGCCTCTGTTGTGATCATGGGAGGAATAGACAGAATAAATATGATAGAAGAAAATCATTTTGTGAACTTATTTGGTGTATTAGGATGATACCGCATGTTGAATCCCATTGCATTGCGGGGACGAGTTGGCCACTGGAGCTGGTCCAGGAGGCATATGGCTTGCGGTAAAAAGGTCCTGCAAAGAATAAGATATACATCATTGAAAAGAATTTAAGAAATATCTTAAAGAATCAATATGAGATTCGATGTTAAGAAATTGAGGATATCACAGCAGGTAGTTCCTTTCTTCCACTAGATTTAATAGAACTAGTGTCTGGGACTGCTATTGATAAGGTTTGAGATTGTTCTTCAGCAGAAGGGCCAGAAGGTCCTTGACTGATAGGTACAACTGAGGATATCCATGGCTGCAAAAATGCACAAGAAGCAAAATGTTTATGAAAGCCTATATTCTCTTTCTATAAGTTTTTACTAGTGGATAAAAATTCAGGACTCTATCAGATTAAACTGCTAATAATGACTACAAATTATTTTAAGTATCTGAGAGGAGAAAGCCACAATAAGTGAACTTTTAGAACATGATGCAAAAATGAAGTATATTTGACAACTGCATGTTTCCATTAAAATTTTATAATTGCACTTGAAGGAGAAGGATTTGAAACAAATATAAAGTTTTCATGTTACTACCAAAAAGAAAGGTCATAGAACAAATGTACTTTGAATTCTTTCACCCTTAGCTACAAAGATGAAGTCTAGCAACTCAACAGACTTCCTTGAAGATTTATGAAATTACAGCTACTGAATTCCTCTAGAAACTTACAAGCATATTCCATGAACCTATATCTTGAGGCCAAAAGAGTGATATCGATAAAGCTTATGATTTGTTGAAGAAGTTCCTAGATATGCACCTTTCTCTCTGTGTTTTCTCTTTTTTATTTACTAAAAATAAATTTAAAATAAAATTGGACAATTACCTGGTTACTTAGAGTTCCAATAAGTGTAGTAATCTGCTCTGTAGCAGAGCTTCTACTATCAGCAGCCAAGGTTGTCAAAGGTTGGCATGACTGCATGCTATCTAACTGTTGCACTTCAGGATCTTTAGCAACAGATTTAACATTAATATCAAGTGCCACCTGTAAAGGACTGAGATGAAAAGGAGACGCTGGCACAGTGGTGGTGGAATGGACACTGTTGGAGAGTCACCAATACCATTTGCTGATGTTTTTTATCTTTGTGAAATGCGGAGTAGGTGAAACACCAATAACAGGCATGCTGCCTCGAGATTGGTGCATTAACACGCTAGCAGTTATCGAAGCACCAGAACTATTGGGCAATGAAAACGTCCCTAATACCTAAGTGAAGTATGAATAAATTTGGTTTTGATTATGGGTAAATTTGTGAATTTTTGAACATAACAGGGTTATTTGAATATTATATATAAATTTTTATAAAAAAAAAAAAAAAGAGAGGCATAAATCCTTGTCCTCTCTTGGCTCCGTCATTTGCCGCCGGTACATGTAATCTCTCTCTCTCTCTCTCTTTCTAAATTTGAAATCTTACATTCCCTACGGATAATAAAAGTTAGGCTTGGTTGGAAAACCTATTTCACTATGCATGTCAATTGTGAACAATTTTTGAAACATATTTATTTAAAAAAATGACATTTTGACAGTGATTAAATAAAGAGACAATATCAAACACTACTCTTGTATTTTAATCTAATTTTAGGCAAAAAATATATTTGATACTTTAATCAACTATACTCAAAGTTTTATCCAAAATCATTAACAAGTCTTTTTCGTTAACTAACTCAATAATTTAAAAGAGAAAAATACTATTATACTAATAAATTGACTAGAAAAAATTTTAATGACAGACAAAAGATTAACTACGTAAAGGAAATAATATCAAAAACTTTTCTCACGTTTTAACTTAATTTCAGACAGAAAATATATTTGATACTTTAATTAACTAAACCCCTAAGATTTGTTCAAAATCATCAATAAACCTTTTTCGTTAACTGACAGAGTAACAAAAATGAAGAAAAGACTACTATACTCTGGATTAAATCTAACTTATATATAATATTTTAAACACTCTATAAAAATATAAAATTAAAAGTGTTAATTTGATATATTACTTAAATAAAATAAACAAAAATAACAAGAGACAATCAAGGGCTTCTTTTGGAAATAGCAACGGTATTTTTTTTAATTGCTTAGAAATTAGAAGTGTTTTATTTAAAATAAAGGTCTAATATTTTATAGGATGAAAAAAGTTTTGAGATGATGAAGGTATCCTTTAAAAGTTATATATCTTAAAATAAAAGAAATTAATGATTTAAATAAGAACTTAAATTGAAAAAAGGGAACAAGTTGTCAATGATGGGAAAGTTTTAAGAAATGTATAAATTAAAAAAAAAAAAAGTTAATAAAATTGTACGAGTGGCATATAAAGAAAAATGAGTGCCAGAGTTGTTTTAACTTTTAATGGGTAAACGGCCCCAACTGTCTCAAACATGAAATAATTTCCATTTTCATTTCGAGTTGGTCATTACAAAACAACAAATTAAATTAGCGAAAAGGCCTCTAATCATGGGAGATGTTCATAACCATTGGGATGCAATTGTAATGAAAAGAGAACCGTTGATATTTTTTCAAATCCAATTATACATTTTACGTTGTTTAAAGGATTTCCTGGGTTTCTTTCAACTGAAAGTAAAGAATTTACATCAACACACACCCCAGTCGGAAGAAGATAACATCGGCCATATTCAACCAGCCTTCAACAATGATCCCTCTAGTTCATATACTATTTAGATATTTCAACATTACACACAAAACTCCCTTCCCCAGGCACCTAAGTGTCCATAGAATAACACCATCGATCACAAAAGACCCCATTAACATGAAATAAAGCGACCACATACAAATTTTTTGCATACATAAACAAAGCTGTCGGGCTTCAAATATATATAATCAAGATGCTAAAACAATGCTTCTCCTATTGTGAAATCTCGAATATATATATAAACATTGCCATCAGACCAATTTGCACAATCACATTCCGCAATCTCAGGGTTGGTTTTACAAGAACTGAGAAAGACTACTCATCTTAGGTACCTTCACACAGACACACCCACTAATATAGAAGTTTCTGATTAACTGTAGACTAGCAAATCATGCTAAAAGAAGTGATCTAAAATTTTTCTGAAGCGTTCTCACTTCTGTTACCCATATGGTTATGATACAATGTATGAGACAAACAAGAAGTAGTTACTAATGAGGCTCAAAGATCACATCAAGATCATACGATACACATGAAAATCTTCAAATTTATCTATTGCTTAAGAGAGCTAAATATTTACTAGAATGCAGAGAAAAACAAAAGGCAAAAAAGACTTGGCCACTAATGGATCTCTATGAAAATTTATAAGAAATTACTTACAGCATGTTGTCTCCTCTTTTTCAGATACGTACTCTGGTTGGTACATTTCAGGTAAATGCTCCAACATTCAATCAGATAGGGATCTGTAATTTGATTTAACGGGGTGTTGTATTATTTGGGCCAACTGCTACTTGGATATCAGGGTTGGGGGGAGAGGGGAAAGGAACAACAGAAAGAAGGGAACAAACAAAATCTATACAAAGACCGCAGCCAAAATTCCATACACCCCCTCACCTGCAGGATATATACAACAGTTACTGTGAACTGAGTAAACCTGCTGCTTGAACAAAGAGAAAGTAATGGGTAGAAAATTTGTGAATTTGCACACCAGCACTGCCACAATATGTGGTAGAAAGCCAAAATTTCTTCTCTCTTAAAGCTACCTTCCTGCCATTGACAAAGGAAAAAACCAGATCCATACCAGCAAAAATAATGTCAATTATATGACTCTTTGGCAGCACAACTGCGAGCTGAAGGGGCTGGTCAATTTTCTTTGCTCAACTTCTCATTTCATTTTTTTCATTCTACCCATCACTATTTACTTCATCAAAAGAAGCTTTAATGGCCTCAGCAATTATGAGAGCATTCACAGCCTTGTTAATTGCTAAATCAGCTCTATAAAGCAATCTCTGAGCTTTTTCTCTCTTCAGCTTAGCCATATTACGCGCATGCTGAGCTGCACCAGATGCATCACGCAACCTGAACTCATCAAAATCAGAACCATCCAACTGTTCAAGGCCATGCCTCTGATAGCTATCTGAGTATAGATGTCGCGGGCTTGGCCACTCAGAATAGCCCATATTCCACCTATGAATTCCATTTTTCTTGCCCATTAACCTTTGATTGTATGGAGCCAGCATCTGTGTGTCATATGAGAATTCGAAGGTGCCAAATTTCTTCGGTTTGCTCCTCTGAAGTTTATGGTATTGATTTCTATCAAACCCATCACTGCCCATTGAGAAGTAAGCAATAGTGCCTGCATCACGTGGTGAAAATACCCTTGGCGAGAATACCCTTGGCGATGTTTGAGACAAAGGGGAATCATCTAAAGAATCATAGTTATGTCCATGATAAACAACCTTTTCATCTCCCAAAGCAAACCCATTTAATCTTCTCCCTGGTGCACCAAATATATTAGACTAAGGAAAAGTTGACAAGCATCATGAAGTCAAAAACTTTTTAAGGTCATAAATATTGAAAAGGGTACAGAAATTACCAAACATATGGAAACCATCATGATCTATGACAGCATTGCTTTGCCCAGAAACGGAGATTTTCCTGTGAGACCGTTGTTTCGAACCCCTGTTGGGTACTTCCAGGCCCCGTGGTTTCAAACAGAAAGCAAACATGACTGGCTTCTCACAGGGAGCAACCTTGCCCAGACATCCATTGGGGAGGGTAGAGTTAGTTCTAGACATAGTTTGCTCCCATTCTTTTAATTGCTGTTGATATATCTCCCATAGTGGTGGCTGAACAAGACCCAAGCTCATTGGGTTAGACAAAATCATGTCCATAAAAGTGAGAAGGTAAGACACACAAAAGCATAGTTTACAAGATGAAAATAAAAAGAATATAAATGTACATGTTATTTCTTTAACAGATTCTAATACTCTTGAAAAAAGGTTTTATAGTTTGTTAGGGATTTTTAGGTATTCATTTTCAACATTTTGGTCATTAGTTGTTTGTTTGGTGTTAAAGATGCAAAAGAAATGGATGTATGATCAAATAATACCTCACATAATAGTATATTAAATGCAAGGATATCAATTTACATGTTTTTCAACATTAAGTATCAATTCGAACCAAGAAAAAACAAGTTCCTTTTTCTTTTATGTTATTCATATCTTGCAACAGACATTCTACTCTATTAACCCTGCTCCTTCATCCAGACTTAATTTTTTCTACTCCCAAGTATGAAACTGTACCTCTCCGAAATCTTTTTTAATATATATATATAAGTAACAGCCAAAAGATTCCCTATTTTGTCTAGCTGTGTCATACATTACTCCCCTTGAACAAATTGCATTTCATACTCCCAAAGTGGGAAAATGGCAATTCTTTGGTATCCAAGTATATATTAGACATGAAAAGAAGCTGCATAATGCATTTTAAGTAATTGATGTTAAGATCATTACAGCAGAACCAAAAGACTTGACATGCAATCTCAAATAGCTTATATCATATAACGAAGAAAAGAAAAATGTAACCATTTCCACAAAAGCAACAAAATCATGACATATAATAAACAATTAGTTCTCATGATACCTGGAGATGTCTGATTAAAGGCATTCCCTTTTCCTGTCTCTTCTGTCGCCAATGCTCATAGATTATTTTAATTGCTTCCATGGAACCAACTCCAGCCATGAGCTCCTCTATTTCATCAGATGTGAACAGATCTCGCTGTTGAGAATATGCAGCCTTCTCAAACATATCCATCGTCTTCTCAAAAAGCTCCTCAGAAATATCCAAGGCCCCACTGTTGGCTTCTGAAGAATTACAGACCTTCAAAATCCACCGCTCATCATCACTGTCCATGTCATATAAGACACGAGATGGATCTAAAGCCATCTCAACATCTGTCTGAACCTGACGAAAGTACTTAGAAGAACTGCAAAAAAATGCTACCTCTATTCCATTATCATCAAATTCCTCTATCAAGCGAACCCCAGGGATAGGAATATTTTTAACTAAGGCAGCACGAATATTACGATTGTAGCACTCTTCATGCAGCTCCTTAAAAAGAAACCATTGGCTTCGATCAGGAAACTCCAATATCCAATCCTTTCCTCCTTTCCACATCATGGCATGCGTATAACGATTTGTTGACCCAGGCTGCAGGAACTGATGAGCCTTGTATGAATACCTTGTCATCCCTGAAAGTTTTACTGCAAGCTTCCATTCATTGTGGTCGAAAAGCTCTAGCACAACCTGTGCTCCGCATTCTCTCCAACCTTTGTCACCATGTGTGATTAGCACATTTGCATCACAACATAACATCTCCAAGTTTTTTTGAGACCCTCTCGAAACATCAGACAACCTCTTTTCATTTGCCTTCCTAATTCTCATGTGAGGAAGCCCTTTCTGGTGTTGGCTTCTATTCCTTGAACTATAATCAAAACCCCCAAAAGGCAATGAGTATGAGACCTGAGTACGTGGTTTCTTAAGTCTGTTACCAAAATTATTGTGGACAATATCAGCCTTTCCATCTGACCATCCATGTGCATGGTATCCAAACGATGAAGAACTACTTCTATGTCGATGCCATGTACTTCTAGGAGCAGTAGGGTTTGGACTCGGGATTATGCCACCATTCATGTTCCAACTCAAATCAGTAGAGCGTTGAGCACTATGAAATTCCCGATCTATATTCTTTTCAAATTGGTCAAACGCTGGAATTTGAACCCTGATACCATTCAAAGAAGAATGAGAACCATTATCTGTCTTATCACTATCAACTAAAGGTCTAGGCAATAGTAAACATTGTTCTAACTTTGGATTCTCGCATTGCCTCTTCTGCAACGGAACAATGGCCTCACTACCAATTTCTTCAAGGTCCTGGGAGGTAGCAGAGGATCCAGCAACATTCAGAACACCATTTCCATATTTCTGTGGGGAATTGGCTCGATTTCCATTGTTGCAGACAGAGAGACCAACTGCTGGTAACTCTGGTTTGGCAACAGACAAGCACTCATCAGAAGCAGCATCCTTCAATGTATCATTCACATTATTTTCCAGTGCAGTTTCCGAAACGTTATTCTCATGAGTGCTTTCTGAATTTTTGTTCACACAGTACTCCAAACCAGAGTAGTCATCCACCATCAACGTACCAAGCAATTCTGGGCACTCTGTTAAATCATGGTCCTGAAAGCTAATATGAGCTATTCTATGTTCCATAAGGAGCTTAAGATGCAAATTGAGAAAGAAACTAGGGGTGGCAGTGAAAGAAAGCGCAAATGGTGGAACATTTTTTTGCTTTTTGTCTGAATTAGAAGAGAACTGACTGACTTTTACACAAGGGGAATCCCTGGAGACACCCATGAGGCATATACCCTGCTTACACACCCTCCGCAAACCCTAAATAATGAAAAAGCTCATAGCAAGTTAATATTGATCATGAAACAAATAAGAACTAATTATGCAACAGTGCCTAATTACACCCCAAAAAAAATAAAACTATATAGCACGTAGCTACAACCAAACAAATCTAAAGAATCAAAAGAATAAAAGAGAGATCTGACATCAAAACAACAAAGAGATTTCATCCACAAAAAAAAGAAAAGAAAAAAAAGCATAAATGTAAAACAATACCAACAAACTTTAAATACAAATACGCATGCATAATAAAGAAAAGGAATACCTTCGTTGAACAGTCATCCTCGCTTACAGAAGTCAAGAACAACCTGTTGCTTCCATTTTGAAGTGCCTTAATGTTATCGTAAGTGCACTCAGACAGGGGCAATTGCTTCGTAAGCCGACAGAGTCTATTAAGCTTGGAGTCAAGATACGTCCACATCGAATTTTTCACTTCAGCAAAGTTGTAGAATGCAAACACAAACTGCTTTCTAAGATTATCAATACATGAGAACTTGAAACGAATTGATGTCACAGGCAACCGCAGGTCAGCAAACTTAGCCTGCTGATCAGGTTGATAAAATATTCCCAGGACAAGGAAGACATAAGCTACAGCCTGGTTCAAGCAACCTTCAAACAGGAAAAACCTCAATCCAACTACATTATCAACAAAAAGCATCTCCAATTGAACCATTGGCCACGTGGTCATCAGTGTACCATAGTGAAGCAAAAATACAGCACGGAACAGCCAAATGTTCTCCGATCCAAATGCGTAATTGAGGATTGAAAGGACTGGGAAGCACAAGAGAAACCTGATGCGTCTTGATTCTATCAATGTAGTAAAATCAAATAAACCTGCATTATCAGTAGACCACAAAGCACCATCAGGATCCAACATTTTCAGAGAGATATCATGATCTTCCAAATCACCAAATCCATCAACAGAAGGGATAGATGCAGGCACAATACTAGGAATGTTATTACTGGAAGATGTTAAACACATTAAGCTTCCTGTCTTACGAAACCGCCTCCTGTAATAAACAATGGGAAATTTTCCATCTTTGGAGCAACTGGGGCTCTCAGAGGTAGATTCCCTGCCCCTAACACCATCAGCAAATCCATCTAGCAATTCAGATTTACAAGATGATCTGTGACAGTTAGCACTCAAGGAAGTCCCATCTAAATTAGCATGCACATCCAAAACTTCATCAGATAAAAATGGTGGCTCCAAAGTGAGGGATGGATCAGATATTTTCTGTTTCTTCATAGCATGAAAAGGAGAAGATTTGACCCGACGATTAGTTCGAGCCAACCATGAGCTGATAGGTTCTGAGTCCATGTAGCTACCCAGACAGTTATCATCCTCTTTAGTTGAGTTTTTCTTTTCCTTTTCTTTGCTAAGCTTCAAGCTTCCCTTTCCTTCATCAGGATACTTCCCTCTTATCTTGGATCTTCTATGTGCACCCTTACCAGGAACTTCATTAGGGAGCAGCAGAAGCTTAAATCTCTCATTCTCTAGATTAATCCATTCCTCATCACGATCATCATATTTTACATGATGAAGCTTCCTCTCCTTGTCATAGTCATTCACTAGGCCATGATACCAACGCTGATCCAAAGGCCAAAAAACTTTGATTCTCCGGTTCAATACCCAATGAGCATCCAAGTCCCCAGAGAAAACTTCATAATAATGGCGCCTTATCCTTGAGTGACCCTTTTCATTGTGCTGTGTTCTTGGCCGCAACGCTCTACCAGCAGCATCAAACAATGCAGGTTTACGACTTCTGAAATCTCGCCCAGAAGATAACAAAAAGGACAAGCCATTTGTGGATTTTCCATTTGAAGAAAAACCAGTACAACTAGGATCAAACCGTGATGATAACATCATAGCTGCATTTTCTTCAAGATTCTCCTCATCTTCTAGCAAATCATCACATACCTTAACAGAAGTATCCTTTAAAGGCTCAGTCTCCTTTGGAGTACTTCTATCCCGGGCAGAATCTTTCTTTTTACCATGATTCCTCCTGGACTTCTTCAAAGAGGAGGCACTATTGTTTAACACCGACCGACTACCATGCTCATCATCATCCTTCAAACACAGAGCCAAATTCGAATTGCTAATTCCACTTGACTTCTTCGACGAAGAGTCACCATTGGTTATATTCAAATTACATACATCCCCACCCTCCTCATTTGAGTGCCTATTTAAACTTGACTCAATATTTCTGTTTTCCTTCTTCAGAGAGGTCTCGCTATAGCTTAGAACAGAATGACTAGCACACCCACCTTCCTCCTTCAAAAGCCTAGCTGAATTCAACTCTCTCTTCCTATTTTCCTTCAGATCATCAAAGCCTTTCTTGGATTTAACCTTTAAACACTCAACCCGAGTACCCAAATCCTTTGGAGACTCAGCTTGAGCACTCTGACCCCTCGAAGACTCAACCTGAGTACTCAAATCCTTGGGAGATTCAACCAGAGTACCCAAATCCTTGGGAGATTCAACCCGAGTACCCAAATCCTTCGGTGACTTAACCTGGGCAGACGAATCATCACCACTTACCTTAGCTACCTGATGAACAATACCCGCTTCACTATAGGACTGTTCAGGCAGGTTCAACACTGGACTAATCTCGACCTTTTTTCGCCCAATAAAACCACGTTTCCGCCTTGGGATCGTAATAACACTATCATCCAAACTAAAAGAACTGCCATCAAACCAACTACCACTATCCCGTTTATGACTCGACTCCAACTTCGAGTCCTTTGAATTATGTGAACCCGAACTCAGAACACCATTATACACCTCATCTACACTCTTTTTGGTACTATCAACATTTTTAGAACTACTGATGGACGCAGTTTTGCTACTCTTCTTCCTCTTTTTGCTCTTCTCAACATCACCATCCCCTGAACTAATTTTTCTCTTCAAGTCCTTCTTATGCCGAGACTCCATTGAAATATTCGATTTATAAAGACTCTTAAGATCCAAAGATCTCGAGTTCTTAGGAATTTCCGCTCCATCGGAATTTCCTATCCTATTTTCCATTAACAATTTGTCAATCCAAACTCCAGAACACCAGTCCTCCAATGTTCACATTCCATCGTACATTTTTTCAGATCTGTAACATCAAAATCACACCAACTATTACCAATAATACCATCAAAATTGCTAAAAACACCACAAACCGAGCGATCAAACCCCGTACTCTAGTCTATTAGAATCATTTCTGGATACCAATTGTACTACCATACAAAAACAAATAAATAGCCATGCAGGTACCTGAATCAAAACATCATAAATCGTTGATTTCACGAACCAATTGCGGAGATCACGAACACGAAACATGAGTAAGCTTCGATTCCAATGATTTTGATTTGAAACCCTAATAGATTTGTCGATTTTCGCAATTAATTTGTTGTTAAATTTCAAAAAAAAAAAAATTACCGTGAGAGCCGGGAGAGAGCTAGGGTTTCTTTTGGTTTCACGAGAGTAAGGGTTTAGATCGAAAATAACAAAAAAAAAATTAAAAGAAAAATATGTGCAGCGATTTGATCAAACTACGTGGCACGATTCGTATCGTTCGATATGAAAGGTGCGGCTGAGATTTTAGTTTAATGTTTTAAAGACGTAATATTAATAAATGTACATCAACAATTTCTTGGTACGTCAGAATTGTATGAACGGCCACGATTATCTTGCTTGACACGTGCAGGGCTGAAACTTAAAATTGATTTGGGAGATGCGCGGTAGTTAAGCGGACTCGATGTTGCTAAAACAGTATTGAACAGGAAAATAAAGAGTTATAACTTAACTTTCCTTTTTTGTATTACTAAACTGACCCCATTTCTTTGTGATATAACAGAGATGTCCTCGAGCTTTTGAGTTAGCAGGCGCCATTAAGAAATCTCAATGCCAACTCGCTAAAGTCACTGAATATAATGAAACTCGCCATTACGAGGTGACACGTGGTTTTCACTTAACGAATTGCCACTGGCTGGAGCCTCATAGAGCGAGTGAACTGTGTATGTAAATACAGCTAGGTATTTGCAAGTCGTGCTGGGAAAAGCCAGTAACCGTATTTGATGACGTGGTCAAAAACAGGAAAAATAGAAAGCAATGATACGAACACTGAGCGTTTCAGAAACTAATTTTGAACGCCCAAAAGTGTGGATCCACGTGGACAACAATAAACTTGTTATTTTCCCCCTTTTTTTTTTCTCCCTCTCTCTTTGGCTTTAATTCGCTAACGTTCCAGTCACGCCGAGTTCACTAAATCACATTTCACGTCTCCAAAATTCTTTCCACCTACAAATGCGTGCATGATTCAGTGCAAAAAGGGGGAAAATGTGAATTATATTTTACTTTAATATAATTTTATTTATATGATATAAAAAATTTATTATAAATAATAAATCAAACTTTTTAAGCATTTATGTCATGGAAATAATAATTATATTATTAAACTCTTATATAAATAGAATAATTACGTATATAATCAAATCTATAATGAGTGTTTTGGAGTTTAATTTATACAATTTTTCTATTAGTCGAGGAGCACTGCCTCGTTAATAACTATGAGTCTACAAGTGTACGTACTTCAATATTTTTTCACTTTGTATTCAACTAAACAAAAAAAATAAAAATAAACATATTTAAAATCAAAACATACCTTGTTAATCACTTATCAACTCAAATATATACTTTAGTAGTATCTTTAATAGTATGTCTTGTAACTTATCCATAAATGTAATTTTGTAATCTATATCCATTCATAAATAAAGAATTTTTACAAAGTCTAGGCGTCTCGGAAAGGTTTCCTTAAACGACGATACTGTCCGTCGTGTGACTCCTCTTTTTTGGTCTCTTGTACAAACAGCGAGCTCTCGCTCTTCAAGCACATCACATCACGGCTTTTTGCCTCGTTCACATTTCTGTTAATGTGTCCCCTCCTGTGAATTTTTGTTTAACTGGACGGAACCCCACAAGTAAGAAAAGATTCATCAAGGACTCCCAACTCTTTAAAAAATTGCGTCAAGAACTTGGAAGCCGCCAATCTTACAAATATCAAGGACCTTCCGGATCCAGATCCAGATCCAGAGATTCAGTGCATTTGTTTGGACAATAGTTTGATTTCGTCGATCTAGGGTTTGAGATCTCAACGTTCTGACTCAGTCGATCACAATTTAGAGGTAAATTAACTTTCTGATTGGCTACGCTTTTCTTCTTGGAATTCACTATTTGGTAGGAAATAAGATTTGAAGTTGTTGTCTTCTTCATTTTCCCGGCAACCAAAAGGAAACCAGAGATATATGTGAAATTTTAGGATTTTAGTTAGTGATTTCGATAGGTATTTGTGGAAGAAGTAAAGGAAATGATAAATTTATTAAGCTAAACCGTTGTGTTTGTTCGATTATTTATTTGTAATATTTTGTCGGCAATTAAGAGGTGTACAGCTTCCAGGGATTCAGTGTACGAAATGCCGGTGAAAGTTGCACAAGCGTCGTTTCGGGATCGGACTCAGGAGTTCCAGAGCGTAGCAGAGAGGTTAAGAAAGTCAATCTCATCGGGGTCCGGGTCAAATGGGCCGAGCAGTAGTTCGAAACAGGAAGAACAGCGATCTGCTGTGGCACTTCAGTCTGAGTTCAACCGGAGGGCTTCTAAGATAGGGTTCGCGATACACCAGACCTCGCAGAAGCTTTCGAAGCTAGCAAAATGTAAGTAACGGAGAAAACTAATTGGTAGATGAGTTTGATTTGCATTGCTCATTTGATTATATAAAATTCGGAGGTCTTGGTTCATTTATACCATTTGCCCTAGTAAACCACAAATTATTTGAAGAAAGAATATTATTAATCAGCATGATGTAGTGTAAACTTTTCTAGATTTGTGTTGGTCTGAGACAATATTTCCTGATACTCAATGGTGCCTGGTGAACTGTTATGTCTAGACTCAGCCTAGTGCACGTTGAATATTATTTCATCTTTAAATTGGTTAGGGAATCATTTGTATAATTGCCACTTTGGTTGTGTTGATTAAAAATCAATTTTGCATGTTTTGATCCAGTATTGCGATAAGTAAACCAATTAGAAGTTTTTTGTTGATTTGCAGTGGCAAAGAGGACTTCGGTTTTTGATGACCCCACCATGGAAATCCAAGAGCTGACATCTGTTATCAAGCAAGATATTACTGCACTGAACTCTGCAGTGGTAGAGCTTCAACTCTTTTGCAACTCCAGAAATGACGTTGGTATCTCCACTGACACCACTAGTCATTCAACTACTGTTGTAGATGACCTGAAGAACCGCCTAATGAGCACCACAAAGGAGTTCAAAGAAGTCCTTACCATGCGAACAGAGGTAAGAGCAAATGTGACTCATCATCTTTTTGGAGATTTAATTCCTCAAAATTGACTTTTTAGATATTTCATTGCTAGATTAAATTCTGCATAGTGCATTTTTTTTGTATATGTGGATACCGAGTCTACTCCTTTTATTATATTAATACACGTATCTTCTTTCCTATTAAAAGGAAAAAAAATTAATTCTCCATAGGCTAATAGTACTTCATTGGTTTTCTGTAGAATCTAAAGGTTCACGAGAACAGAAGACAATTGTTTTCATCCTCTGCTTCTAAGGACAATTCAAATCCTTTTGTTCGACAGCGTCCACTGGCTACCAGGTCGTCTGCTAGTGCTTCAACCTCCCCTCCTCCTTGGGCTAATGGTTCACCATCTTCTTCTCCATTGTTTGCTAGGTAATAGTTTGTTCATTTATAGTGGTATACTGGTTACTGGTTCAAGGTGGTCGGGTGTACCTGATGGAACATAATTCTCACCTTTGAAGTCTTCAAATACTGAATTGTTTGTTATTTGGAGAATGTGATTTAACATATTGTAACTTTGTAACAATCAATACTTCTATCAATTTTCTCCTCAATATTTAATCACGAATCTTTTGAAATCTTGTTCACGAACTTGGAAGTACATAGAGCCATGGTTAATATTATTTTCTAAGAGACGCTTGCTAAACTTTTATTCTAAAATTTATTGAAAATTAATCAGAACCAGCTCCTTTCTTTTGCTGAAACAACCTGGCTAATTCTATGGTTCTTTGTTTTATCATGGTTCTTTTGGGATTTAAGATCCCAGCTAATTCTAGAGTTATTTTTTGGTATTTATTACTTTTTACGCAGCTGCTTCCCTTTCCCCATCTCCTTTTTTATTTATTTTCTCACTGGAGCTCTGTTCTCGAGGTCTTAATTAATTATTTTTTGTTACCTATGTTATGATCTCGCTGTTTAAGAATTATTTTGGTTCTTTGCTTAGCATTTGTTGATTACCACTAATATATGGTAACTACTAACCTCATTTCTGATTCTTAATTTCACAGTAAGCCGATGGATGGTGAGAGTCAGCCATTATTGCAGCAACAACAGCACAATCAACAGCAACAACAACAGCTGGTTCCAGTGCAAGACAGTTACATGCAGAGTAGAGCTGAAGCTCTTCAGAATGTGGAGTCTACCATCCATGAGCTAGGCAGCATCTTTAACCAGCTTGCAACTCTGGTCTCCCAGCAAGGAGAGATTGCTATCAGGTTTTATTTGTTTTTTTATTTAATACTTAATTGCTATTTGCCCTCACCAACCTCTATATTTGATATATTACATGCCAAATAAATTATATTTCTAACATATCAGATTGTGTTCTAGTTGTCACATGCAGCATATGATATTAATATTAGCAAGCAATAATTATATTGGGTTTAAAATTGTTCAATAATTAATTTCTGTTTGAAATCTATTAGTATATACACCCATGAACTGGTTAAATCTAGAGCAAATTTTCTGACCTGTGGCAAAATTAGATTAATTAGCTTAACAAGACCAAGCAGATAATGCTTTGTGCAAAGATATGGTTGTGCCCGAATAAATGATAAAGCCAAGTTGGCATCAAGATATGGTTTTATGTAGAATTTTTTTTTTTTTTTTTTTTT
>JANKKB010030113.1:0-50525 GCA_026225775.1 Bursera palmeri
TTAAATTAATAGCACTTAAAGTGTAAAAATAATATTTAAACTCATAATAAATGTACACTTTTAAGTACTTATCAGAAATTATTTTAATTAAATATTTTATTAAAAAAATATTGGTTCAACTAGGAAAGTGAAGTATAAAAGGATTATGATTCCTATATAGTATAGAAAACCCACATTGCTTAGAAAAGTAATAGAATGGAGCATATAAACACTATATAAAAAAAGTCTAGTTCTCTAATTGAGAGCAATCATATTTTCAGAGAGTTGAGAGGAATCTCCATAACAATCCAATTGAGAGAAATATAAAAGTGAGACTAGATCAATCCTTCGGAGATTATTCTAATGAAGTAGAATTGAGAGATCAATTTGTTTTTGTAATCTTCAAGATAGTTATTTGGGTTGTTTGTAAGCTGTATTTAATATTTTTTAGATTAGATTAATCGAAGTTTAATTTATGGACATCAACCCGGGATTTTTCAACATTTTTTATGGAAGATTGTGTTGTATCTTTCGTAAAACTGATTCTATCTTAGTGCAATGTAATTTAGATTTTCTTGTAATATACTTTCTAGGATGATTGGCTGTTTCTGAAAACGATGAAAACCAATTCCAATTAATATAGATTACTGCTTTTATGAAAGTTTGCAAAGAACAGATTGATACTCTCAAGAACAGCATAAATGATGACGAAGCAAACTCAAAAGATTGGCTTGGCCTTAGAGCTGACAACTCCAATGCTGATACTATAGCTCACAAACATGGGGTGGTATGATTTTTATTCTTATTCCTTTTGTTTAATTGAATTTTATTCATTATTTTATAATTAGTCGAAATTATGATTCATTTTTTTGTTATAAATTGTATCTTGTGTTAACTGACATACATTTTTTTATCATGATATTTAACTTAATTAAAACTGGGAGGTTGTATTTCACCACACTTTTAAAAAGGTATAAACTTTTGGCAACTAGTTGTTCTTATTAGAGTTCTTATGGCACCTTCATTGCTTTATCTAGCATAATCAGTTTGGGAAACACAAGTTATTTGGTTCATTTCCTTTCTTGAGGAGTATGTTTCGGAGCTGACTCATCTTTGTTTATATTTTCCTTGAGAAAATATTATCTTATGCGGCAGATTCAAGAGTAATTTTTGTGTTTTCGCTTGAGATTATCAGATTCTTTCAGCAATAATTATGTCTTTTTATACATTGTTTGACCAATTCATTTTCTGTTCTGTTGATATTTTAATCTGCAGGTTCTGATTTAAGTGAGAAACTCCATTGAGTCAGAGCACAGTTTGATCAGCTCAGAGCCATTCGTTTCCGTGATGCTATGAATTGGGCAACACCAAGAAGAAAACTTAAGCTTGTTACTGAGTCAAAGACTACAGACACCCCTAAATCAAACAATTCAGTGATCAGGGAGCTTGATGGACTTCAACCTGATCCTCTTAGTGTCCAGCAGCAACCATTGGATGATGAAGCACGTGCTACTTAAGGCAGACTGCTTCTACAATGCAGCATCCCTAGGTTTTTTCACATAGAAGTAGAAATCTTTTTCCATTTTTATGTGAAAATTTCCAACTTTTTGTCGAGAAAGCCAGGTGCACGCAGAGTGTTATAGCCGACTCCACTGTCGTAGAGAATCTAGTGGTAAACACTGTAGGGACGCGGGAAACACTGCTCCAGATAACGGTTTCCGACTGTTCATATAGCTCTCTACTGGATCGGGCTGAGCCCAAATTCTGCTATTGTCCAACCTCTGTAGGTATATAGGTGGGCCTATCTATCAGGCCCACTGAATCCCCAATAAATTTTTGAGTAATTGTAAAAGAGTGTGAATGTGATTCAAGAGTTGGACCTACTTTGATAAATTATTTCAACTTCCTTAAATGATAAAATATTACTATTTTAAGAATTTTTAATACATCCAATAATAGAAACTTTTCTTATCTTTTATGAAACTAATTTCAAAACTTACTTCTTTAGGAACAGTAACATTTATGAAAAAGTAAAATAATATCACATAATCTTAAACTATAAAGTTCCCCAATTTTGGAAATTCACCGTAAAATAAATTAACTATTTTTCTTGCAAGAGGAATGTAATTGTAAAATCAAGAACTTCAGGGAGTCCGGGAAAATTAACCCTTTATAGCGAAAATAAATAATAATTTTGGAGCGGAATAGGAAGTCCCGTGCTTCGACGGAAAAATAGAAACGAATAAAAAAACTGTTTTTGAAATCAAACCAAATCGATTCAATTTTTTATTCTTTTCTTGTTTCCGTCTTTACGAGATCGACCAGAACGCGGAGAGAGAGGGCGATACGATCACCAGAGCCCTCTCCCTCTCCCTCTCCTTCTCCAATTCTTAATTCAATTCAAAATCAATTCGCTTTTGTTGTTTTTTTATAACTTTCACTTTCGAAAAAATCATATGATTCCCTTCACATTACACAAAATTCCCAAAATTTGATGCGACGATCGCATGCCCGAGCAATGATCAATTCAAATTCGAAGCTGGACAAAATGGATCCAATTAAGCTCCACATTCGACCCGCCACCAGATCCAACAGTCTCTTCTCGTCACGTGGTCCCCGGAACGTCAACGCCAAATCCAACCTCTTTTTAACCGTCATCGCTGCGTTCACCGTCGCTTTCATCACTCTGATTCCCTGCTACTATATGTTCTTCTACGTCCCCAAAGCCAAGCCTCACTATTCCGTCAAGTACGGCGCCGTTATTGACGGAGGGAGCACAGGCACCAGAATCCACGTCTTCAGATACAGAAGCGAGAGCAATGAGTTCGATTTCGAGTTGGGAAGCATGAGGGTGAATCCGGGATTGTCTTCGTATGCGGAGGATCCGGAGAATGCGGGGGATTCGTTGAGAGAGCTCGTGGATTTCGGGAAGAGTAAAGTGCCTCCAGAGCTCTGGGACAAAACTGAAATTAGGTTAATGACGACGGCCGGGTTGCGGTTGCTCGATTTGAAAGTTCAAGATAAGATTTTGAGGAGCTGTAGGCGCGTGCTCAGAGCGTCTGGGTTTCGGTTCAGGGATGAATGGGCCACTGTAATTTCAGGTACTTTTATATATAACTTAAAATCAATTTTGAAAAAATGATGCAATTATTGGTGTTTCTGAGTTTGTAATAAATAAATTTAGAAGCTTAATGTAATGTTGGATATTGTACAATTGTTTTAGGTTCTGATGAGGGTGTGTACGCTTGGGTTGTTGCGAATCATGCACTTGGTAGTCTTGGAGGTGATCCTCTGAAAACAACTGGGATCATTGAACTCGGGGGTGCCTCTGCTCAGGTTTTGCTTCGTCTTTCCTTGTTTAAATATTCTGTAATTTGAGATTCTTTGTGGTATTTATATAAAGTTATTTGTGCTTCCGGTATGAAGGGTTTGCAAATCATACAACTTTCCTAGATTGTAGGAGAGTCATTGTTGTTGAATGCCAAGTCAACTTTCCTAGGTTGTAGGAGAGTCATTGTTGGAATGACAACTGCCACCTATAAGAGGTCCTGACCACTGTGTTGACAAAATCTATAAAATATAGTATTGATTCTTCGTGAAGAATATAAGGAACTCTTGATCCTACTGATGTCCAAAAATCTATTCAATGGTTTGGGAGAGTGAATGCTGATACTTAATGCATAAATAATCTAGAAAGCTGAAATTTTAGATCTACTGTGACAAAATGTGATATCTTTAGTGAATGAGGAGAGTGAGTGTTGACACTTAATGCATAAATAATCTAGAAAGATGAAATTTTTTAGATTTACTGCTACATGTGATATCTTTAGTGAATGATCTATTATCTATGTTTTCTCTATTGGTCCTCACCAAATTAGTTCTTTTTAGAGTTGCAACATATGAACTGTTATTTAGAATAATGATTTTAATTTGTTTCAGGTAACCTTTGTCTCAAATGAACCTATGCCTTCTGAGTTCTCCCGAAATATTAAATTTGGGAATATCACTTACAATCTCTACAGCCACAGTTTTCTTCATTTTGGCCAGGTAACCATCATTCATATAGTAAATTATAAACAATGATGCAAAATCATACAGTTTTCTCCTACTAATATGTAAATTAGAGGCATGGCTTTCTTCTCCTGAGTTCATCTTCGACCATTTTTTATTTTTTCTCTCAAGTTTCTGTGCAAACTTCACAATAGTTTTGTTAATTGTTTCTAATGCTCTTTAGTATTATTTTTGAAATTTTGAAGTAAGCCACTGAGTTTTCCTATGAGATTATCAAATGTGGTTTACAAGTTTGTAACCTGTGTCGATTTGCAGAATGTTGCGTTAGACTCACTGAGGGAATTACTCTCTTCAGGAGGCTTTACCTCGGGTAAGTATGCATGTGCCTTTGGTTTCCGTAGGCTTTAATATGTGTAGAATTTATTAGAAGTCGTTTAAATTTTTTAATGTTCTTCAATGACTTAGTTTCAATTAATCACCTTTTTTGAGTCTTGCAATGTTGTCTTGATAGCTAATATTTTATAAGCAGAGAAAATGTTTCTCTGCTGCCATCATATGCTATATTAAGAGTTTGAGAATCAATTCCACACCAGCATCCTAATTGGGACAAGATAGTGCTGCACTGCTCACTCATTTTAGCTGCTGTTACTTAGGAAGTTGGCATGATTAAACTGGCTACTAGGGATGGGCACCATATTTTGCAGTTAGCACATATTGTGTCTGATATCTCATTTATACCTATCAAATAAAATGTTTTCTTTTGTTGTGTGATCCTACCTTTCTTTGAGGTAGTTAATAGAATTATGGTTTAATGTCTTTTAAAGTGTAGAAATGTGATTTATTCATAATTTTTTGTCTTAATGCAGCTGCAGAGTCTTTACAGAAGAGAATACATATAGATCCTTGTTCTCCTAAAGGGTACCCACATGAGATGGAGTCATTGAAGCTATCTTCTGGTTCTTTGGCTGAAAAGAATAAATATCTATCCACTCTTAAACCTGGGGGTAACTTTTCAGAATGTAGGTCTGCTGCATTAACGCTGTTGCAAAAAGGAAAAGGTTAAGATTCTCTCAGAACAACCATCTTGTAGAGTTTCTTCTAAGCAGTGGTGATAAAATAATTCTATTCTTTATGCTGCAGAGAAATGCTCCTACAAAAGCTGTTACTTGGGATCAACTTTCATGCCTAAGCTTCAGGGAAGATTTTTGGCTACAGAAAATTTCTTCCATACATCAAAGGTATTTGTCTTTCCCTTTGATTTGAGCAGATTTATGATTTATAGTTTTAAAGGTCCTTATATGGATCCATTTGGAAGAAAGGATTACATGCTTAGATGCAGTTGTTATCTATTTTCTAAAGTCTGTTTGCCTTTGCCTTTCTTCTTGATTAGTTTTTTGGGTTGAGAGAACGGGCATTTCTTTCTGATCTGCTGATATCTGGACAACAATTCTGTGGAGAGGATTGGTCAAAGTTGAAGAAGAAATACCAGTCACTTGATGATGTAGATCTGCAGCGCTATTGCTTCTCTTCTGCATATATTGTTGCTTTACTGCATGACAGTCTTGGCATCGCTTTGGATGATGAAAGGTATGTATTTTTATTTGGTTCTCTCGACATATCTTAAGGGTACATGGTAAAAAGTTATCTTATCATTTAAAGAAGTCAAAATTCATTTATCATCAAGAAAACATTTCATTAAACAGTAAAGACCACATTTGTTATTTCCTATTTTAAGCTTCTTCATATATGTTTACTTTTTAACAGAGCATCATTCTTGAATGTAGAAAGTATACCACTTTGTTCGAAGTTTTATCATTTTAGTCTAAGTAAATAAAACTCTGTTTATTTCTGGATGAATCTGCCTAGGGATTTTTTAGTGCATCACTAGTTTATGGCTTTGATTGGTAGATCAATAGCTTTTATTTATTTATTTATTTATTTTTGTTCTTTCCCTGCTTACTCTCTGTCATGTGTGTGCATTCGGTTGGTCAAATCATATTGACTGGATTACTTTGGAGCAGGATCGGGTTTGCTAATCACGTGGGGAATATCCCACTTGATTGGGCATTGGGAGCTTTCATCCTGCAGAGCAGGTCAGACTTGGATGTAGAGCACCCTAGCTGGATTGCCACCATTATTAGTGATGACTCACCTACACTGCTCTCCCTAATATTTATTTCAATAATTTTTATGTTTATAGCTTGGTCTGTATCAAAGTGGAGGAAACCCCAATTGAAGACCATTTATGATCTAGAAAAAGGACGGTATATAGTTAGTCGTGTGAGTAGATGATAGCATTTTTCAGGAGATAAATTGATCTACTTGGTCACGCAGATCAGGAAGAGAAAGCTGGGAGCCATTTAATTACATATCTAATCAAATTCTTATGCTTCCTTAGTTGCCGCCAAAGCTCTCCCTCTGCCGTTGTCAGCTGGAAATATGAGATTGTAAATGATGGGTTTCAGCACAGAATGTAGTTTAACATTTTTGTGGGGAACTAGGTTAGAATATTTATCTTTCCCATTTTGTATTTACGGGGAACACTGATCTCAGGTTATTTTACCACATGCTTTCTCATTTCAGCGTCCATGATTGAATGTGGGGATTTACACTCGAGGAACAGTCCAGATTTTGTATCAATGATTCTATTATTGTAAGATAATGATATTGCTAGATGTAATATGCCCCTTTCCTCAACTGTTATAATTTAGCATCGGGTGGAAATGAACCTTATGAAATAACAATTTTCTGGTCGTGAAATAGGTTGTATCCTTTCATTATGTTATCGTGAATTGAGATTTTATGGATGAATCTAGTCAGGATTGTGACACATCAATCTTTGATTTTCTCCTTAAAGTGGGATTGGGTTTAGGCCACCGAAGGAGAATGGTGAGATATAAAGGGAGAAAAGAGAGAGTTGGAAGCAAGAAATATTAGAGAGATAATTAGGAGAACATTTTTATTAATTCATATTTAAGCCTACAACACATAACAATCTACTTAATAAAATTATAATCTAACATATGAAGATGAATTTTTTCATAAATGAATTGAGCAATGCGTTATTCTAGCATAAGAAAATGAGAAATGAATTGAACAATGCGTGACTCATAAACCCCTATAAAGAAGAAAAAAAGAGAAGACAATGACTCGCAATAATAGTATAAGTTTTTTTTTTTTTAGCATATTTTATTATATGATGTTTTAAGGGCATATTTTTTTTGTAATATTTTCATGTTAGGCTTATGATGTAGTCGGTTTAAAAGTCTCTTTAAACCTTTGAGAGGGGAACATCATTTAAATGAAAGTTTATTAGAGAGAATTCTTCTCTTTTTCTTAGTGGATTCAAGTTTTATTGGAATTAACGGATAGTCATTTGAATGAAAGTTTATTGGAGAGAATTCTTCTCTTTTTCACCAGTTGGGAATTAAGGTTTGTTAATCTAATTTCATAGATTTACCACTGTATCAAATCTAATTTAGATAATATAAAGAAATAAAATCAATCTAATAAACAGCTAGTTGCTCATGGCAATTCGTCTGTTTTATCAAAACGCATGAATCACCATAAACACGAACCCTTAACAATGCTTTACACACAAAACCAAAAAATATAATAACACAATTCTACATATATAATTGAAATTTATATATTAAATGATAACAGTATGAAGCGTCGAGAAAGTGAGGGGCCTATTGCTACAGTGTTCACGTTTTTAGATGTGCATTTCTTCCCCTTTACATTTGATCACATCTCGTGCTTGATCATTTCTCATGCTTGTTACTATCGCTATAAATGTAATTCATTTATAGATATCTGGTAGAAGATCTAATTGTTCAATTTTGATGGATTTTGTAATAATCTTTATCACCAGCTACCTGGCCTGATCCTCAATTTTCTTGCTGATACGTCCCTGAGAACGTCTACATAAAACAACTAAAAAGGTAGAGAAAGGCAAACCGTGTTGGCCTAGCCCTCAACAACTCACTCTAACCCTTTATTTTATTTCGTGGCTGTCACGATCTTCAATACTAACAATTATTATTAAGCTTATAAGCTCTTGAGCTGTCACAAAAGTGATATTATAAATTCACTTCACTTTAATCTATTTTAGTGGATTCAAATCAAGATCATATGAATTGAAAACAGCTTATGCTTTCATCTTTTTTTGCATAAGATGAGACCCATGTCGCGCGCTAATAATTGCTTTCAAATGGAATTTCTTTTGGAAACAATAAAAACAGTCGAAAGAAAGATAAGCTGGAAGTCACAATGTCAACATTCAATCTAATAAATAAGTCGGTATTTTGGTTAATCATTTCGTTTTAGATAGAAGTAGCGAAAATTAATAAAGATCCTCCTTCAATATATGTCATTAAATTGATCGTTGAGAAGATTGAGTGGATAGACCCCAACCGAATTTGACCATAACATTGTACGTATACACTTGTCCAACCTTTTAATTCTAAGATTCTCTCTTTGCTTTCAAGTAAATAAAAAGATTTCAAATTTGATGTCTGCTATATAATAATAGTAACATAAATTTAAGATAAAACTATGATTAATTTTAAAAATATATATATTTAGCAATTTGTAAAGTTAACCAGCGTTTTGGGTCTTTACATTCTCATTTCAAAATTCTAACGACGATTAAAAGATAATATATTAACCAAAAAATACAAATTTTGAGAAATAAAAATTAAAAAACACACATCTTTAAAATATGAAATCTATTCTTCAACTTTTGTTTTATGTAATGATATAAGGTAAATTTTATTACACCTCTATATTATGTCTTAATATCAATTGATCCCCATTTTTTGGTTGAATGCCATCCATCCCACGGTTAGTATCTAACATTAAATCTAACTGTCGAGTCATTTTAACTTATATAGAGACATTTTTTTTTCCTTTATTTGATCATAAATAATTTTGTATTAAATAAAAATTCATCTTATACTATTAATATTAAATTAGTATCATTTTTTCTAAACACTCAAACAAAAATGTAATACTTTAGTTTCATCTTCCAGTTGATAAATCTCATCATTTGACATCTTTCAATTCAACAAGACCTTCTAAAACTCTTCCATCTCTTATGAGTTTTTTTATTTATATGACCCGATCATTCCAAAACTCAAATCTATTGAACTCATTTAATCACCATAATCTAAGAGGTCTACAACAAAACAACCCTTCACTCAAAAGTATTCTCTCTTGGAATGTGTTTCATGAATATGGGCTTTAAAATCTATAACCTATGCAATTAGTATAAGTAATTAATTCTAAATATTTAATTATATATACGGATATTAATTTGTGAATCCTTTCTAAAAAATCCAAAATACCTTCTCAATTCAGCTCAGTGTTCATTACAAATAAAGCATCACTTAAGAGATTTTCTTTTGAAGACGAACTTACGGAGGTGTGAAGATGGCAACCATTTGAAATTGAGTTAGAAGCACCACATGAGGTGTCAAGCCATAGCTTGCCACTGAACTAAGTCTCACTTAACTAAGGCTCATGCAATTTATCATCAAGGTGAGGCATCAACAAACTGAGCCTCACCAAATTGGAATTTAGTAGATGACAACATATTCATACAATCATTTGCATTTCATCACTAACATAGACTCTCTAAGTGATCACCGAATTGAATGCTTTGTGGTCTTACAAGAGCCACCCTATCGATAACACAATGTTGTAATCCATGAGTAAGATAATATTAGTTAGCCACATGGTAACCTCACAATGTTAGTTAGCTCACAAATATATATTTTACACACTTTTTTCACCAAAGTTAATCCCTAGACCGACTTAAGCATCAAAGGATTAATGTTGGTGAAAATTTCGACCACTTTTGACCACCATTGTTTTACACTTATTGGGAACGAGTTACATGTTGTCAAAGTTGCTGTAGTCACCATAACTACGCAAAGGAGTTTCAAATTCAAGCTTAAAAAGAAAAGGAAGCCATCACTGTAAATTTGTTAGAGATTTGTATTCCTCCTATTACAAAAGCTATTAGAAACCTATCAACTGCGTGTCTCATTAAGGTTATCTTTAATTCTCAATTTATAGTCTGAACTAGTATCAATATTTCCAAGCCATTACTTGAACATTCCATGATTAAAAGTTGTAAATATTGCATTTATAGATTTTATTACTTTCCATGGAATCATTCATTGGTATTTTCAAAATTTTTATCGTTTCTTCTAAGCACGTATGTACCATTGATTAGTGTAATTTTTATGCAACAACAACATAGATTATGTATTTATATAAACTTAATATTAATAATATATAAGATGATTTTTTATTTATAATAAATTATTTCTAACCGAATAAAGGGTTAAAATGTCTCATATGAGTCAAAAACTAACGGTAAGACAAGTATACACATTAAAGCAAAAAATGGAGATGCAGGGGATAGTAAGGGTAAATATAGGGGTGATATGGAGTTTACCCGAACAATATTTTTTAAAAACACACTTATTTAAAAGTAAAACAATGAAAATATTTTCCTAACATAGGCGACAATTCCCAAGTTGAACGTTGGAAAGCGCGTTATTAGGCACCAAAGTTATAATCTTTTCTTAGGATTTCTTCATTTTCTCTCAGAAATTTCCGGTCTTTGACAGACAAATCAGCGAACCAATCCAAATCAGCTGTGCCCGTGTAAGAATTGATTTAAAGATTTCCCATTCTTTAGTTTATCGTTACAGGCCTTGTTTTTTTTCCCTCACCTGTCTCGTCTCTCTCTTTCGTTGTTATTTCCTCCGAAACCTCCGATCCGCTGCCTCAAAGCAGCGTGATCGTTGGTTGTTTTGTTTCTCTCGCACCTGGATTAGTTAGAATAACGTTGGCTTCTTGCTGTTTGTTTTTTTTTTTTTTAATTTTTTNTTTCTCTCGCACCTGGATTAGTTAGAATAACGTTGGCTTCTTGCTGTTTGTTTTTTTTTTTTTTCATTTTTTTTTTATGTTATATTGGTTCAGAAAGGTGAGTTTTTGTAGACGGTTTTATTCAAGAATTAGTATAATAAACAAAAGGAAGGATGAGTGATCACGTGGTGTTGTATGTGGATCGGTTGAAGCGGCCGGATACTGTGCAAGAGGAGGGTGGTAATGAAGTAGTCGCTGCTGGCGGTGAACCAAGTGGTACTGTTGGGGATAATGAAGCGGGGCCGTCGTGTCCGGCGGGGAATGCCGGGGATGAGGAAGAGGGAGGAGAGGACCAGCCGTTGATTCAGGTGGGTGAGTGTCGCATTTGCCAAGAGGAGGATTCGGTCAGCAACTTGGAGACGCCTTGTGCTTGTAGTGGCAGTCTCAAGGTTAGTGATTCTTTTGTTGGATTTTGTAATTATCTAATCTCTTAGAGTTGAATTGTGCAAATCAAAGGTTTTCTTTTGTTGTTAAAAAAGTGTTGTAGCTTTATGTTTCCATTTCTTTTTTTTCTTTTTTTTTTCAAAATGAACCAAAAAAAAATTGTTGTTTTACATGATGTCCCTTATCATTATTGTTTTATTATTTGAGTTGTACATTGATTAGTTTTATAATTTATCCAGTTTGCTCATAGAAAGTGTGTTCAGCATTGGTGCAATGAGAAAGGAGATACAATTTGCGAGATATGTCATCAGGTATGCTCATTGGTGCCCATTTCTTAATTGTTGTTCTTTATCCTAGTTACATATATTTATTCAACAACGGATCTTTTAATTTTGTTAATTATGACTCTCAATTATATATGTATCAGCAAAACCATGTAAACATCAAGTATGCATTGATAAAGAATGAGAAAGTAATAACATTCACATACTAAATAGTTTTGATATATGTGATGTGGTGTGCACATAATGACCTTTGGCTTCTTGTCTGTGTACGATAACTTTTCTAGATGGATTATAAATATGCTAATCTGCTTTATAATCATAGTTTCACCTTTCCGTTTTATATGACTATGGTTTAGGATCAAACCATGTACCATCATGGTCTTTCATTGCTGTGTCCTATTCATTGTTAATTTGATTTTGGCCTTCTCTATGTGTTTGTAGCCTTACCAACCAAATTTTACTGCTCCACCAGCTCCACCTTGCATCGAAGATTCTGCTATTGATATTGGGTAATGGAAATTTCTTTTATCTATTTGGTCCATTTGTCTTCATTCTTATTTTTTTTTTAATATAAAAAATAGAAAAGTTTGTGAGCATAAAACTTCATTGACTTGTTAAATTTTAGTGTACCTCAAGAATATTGATGTTGATGTGCATTAATATTATTAATTTTGGATAGTATACATAGCATTTTAAGATTTTCTTTTGGTTCTTTTGATATTCTTTTTAGTGGAGGCTGGACCCTCTCTGGCACCCCTTTGGACTTGAGAGATCCTCGCCTCTTGGCCATTGCAGAGGCAGAGCGACACTTTTTGGAAGCTGAATATGATGATTATGATGCTTCAAATGCCAGTGGAGCTGCATTTTGTCGTTCCACTGCTCTAATCGTAAGCTCTTAAATCATCAACTTCTGTACCTCTATATGCATATGTTCCTACTATTGCAAAATGTCACTTTTGTTGAGTCTTGATTACATTCTATTTGAGCTATAGTTGTTGGTTTGAATTGATTAATGATAAGTTGCCAATAAGGATTGGACTATGTGATTTCTATGAAAGGAAGAAAAGTTATAGTGTTTGCCGTGATGGAATTTTGAAGAAACCAACTTGGTTTATCTTTCAGGTGCTCTTAACTCACGATCTCACTCCTGGAAAGCCAGCCTCCAAAACATACCATCTGGCATATTAGTAGATGCTTAGTTCAGTTGTAGTTTTTCCTGCTAGATACTATTTTTCTAAGAACATAAAACATAAACAAAAAACTATTTTCTACTTTCCTTGATGATGGCGTCAAGATTTGAGTATTAGTTTAATAAATTTTTCTTCACAGTTAATGGGCCTTTTACTTTTGAGGCACGCATTGACAGTTCCAGATGCTGATGGAGAAGATGATGTATCCACCTTTTTCTCTGTAAGAATATGAACTTCTCCTTTGTTCAATTGCATAAAATGTGCCGTTCTGCAGAATCTAGTTTTGAATTTATCTTATATATTTGAATAATCTTAGTAATTTGTTAATGCTCTGCAGCTTTTCTTGCTTAGAGCTGCTGGATTTCTTTTGCCCTGCTATATCATGGCTTGGGCCATCAACATCTTGCAACGTCGAAGGCAAAGACAGGTTAGTGTCTCCATTCTTGCCTCTGTTTAATTGGTTGCCTTCTGAATTCTGGCTTTCTCAGTTGAAATTTTATTTAATTATGCTAGTCAGCATCTCTAAAATAGTAACATATTCTGCATCTTTCTTTTTGATGTTCTTCGAGACTTCAATCTATCTCTTCTACATAAAGGGAAAGAAAGTGAATATAAGCATATATATATAGATATTGATATAGATATTTGTAGCATATTGTTGTGCATCAGCTGTCAATCTTTTTTGAGATTTTGTACCATAACTTCATGAAACAGGAGGCTGCTGCATTGGCTGCTACACAAGTTGCATTTGTGCTACAATCTGGACAACGTAGGGGCCTGCAGTTTACCATAGCTTCAGGATCTTCATCAAATCAGCCTCAGGAACCTGTTTGAAATGGCCTATACCTGTGTAAATTCATGTAATATTGTTCTGTGAAATACTGGGTGAGTGATGAACCAAGAGGATAATGAAGAGAGTTACCTGACACTAGGAGGAATGACAAGGCTGCATTGGTATTATCTTGTGTCTGGGGCTTATTGAAGAAGCCACGACGCACTGTCATTAGAATATTTTGTTTCAACTAAAATCTATATATGATTTTACATTCCTTGGAATGAGTCTGTAAAGTGAGTTAATATCTGGATTCGGTTGCCTTATTGATTATATAGAAATCTCTCTCCTGCTAAAATCTGTTTTCTAGTAAGCTGTTCTCTAATCATTGAAGTATTTGTTGTTTCACTTTGATATCAGGGTAATCCTCTTGCTTCAACAATATTTAAAGATCATTGGCGCAATTCTTGAATGAGGCTTAACTCTTATATTAGTGGGCTTAGGGAATTCTAGGGTTGAACTCATCTTTTGTTACATAAAAGAAAATGGAACAATACTTCCAATTTATCCTGTTACCACTTTAATTTTCGCCCCCAAAGTTTTGAATTACTTTCTTCTGTTTGCTTGTGTGTGGTTCATGGTCTGAATGGTTTGAACTTGGCATAAATGAATGGTTTGTTAGTGTGCAGAAGGATTGACAAAAAACCAAACTCATATTTAATAAGATAGATCTTGGCATTGGTAGACGATAGAAGGATCGAGCCAATATCCAACTACAAGAGGTGGTGCACCACCAATGTGCCATTCACTCTTTTCTCCATTTGCTGAGGAATAATGATAAATTTATCGGACACCAAAAATAATTTTAATATTAATAACAACCATAAAATAAGATTAATTGAAGGAGAAGATTTTCAAAGAATTTGTAGCAGTCAGAGTCAAAATGACTGATCCTGATTAGTGATCGGGAAGTCTGCTGAAGTCGTTTGAGTCTTTCATTGGATGTCTATTTATTTCACCACGCACCCCTGCTCGCCATGAAGGCGGCAGAAGGAAGGTTCTGCTAATCTTTCTTACGGCTCGTTACCGCAGGGCTCGCTACCCCTTCGGCTTCTTCAACTCAAAACAAAAATGTAGTCTTTTTCCTATTCTCATTGGTAAATAGCGTCTTGAAGCAAAGGCATTATTGAACGAAATGTTTTCATTTATTAAGGATATTAATTTGTCTTTCTTTTCCTTCTTTTCTTGCTTTTGTTGGGTGGTTGGTTTCTGAAGTTCCATATTCTGTTATAGAAATAAAGTGCAGTAGAATAAGCATTATGAAATACCTTCTAGCCGCAGAGCCTTTAATTTTACAGTGTTGCAAAGATGGTACACTCAAATGCTTCACTTTGGCTCTCTGCCTTGGCTTCTTTACACAGATGACAACTACCTTATACATTAAATGCATCTTATTTCTTTCTAATAATTTTCTTTGTTTCAATCACCTTTAGTAGGAAAGAAGGAGAAATGCCTGTGAAATCTGAAATGCCAGTCCCACAACCACAATTTTTTTAACCTTAAATGTTCCTGCAGTTGGTAGCTGTAATGAAGATGGTGACACAATGGTTTATATTAGCTGATAAAGTAGCAGAGCATATATTCTCACATACTTATCATGGTTTGATTATGATCGACGAGAACAATCTTAAAGTAGAACAAGGAAAGCATCTTGCTTTAACATTAGTTTTGGTGACATTCTGATTGTAGCTCTCACTTTTGTCTTTCCTTTAGAACAAATATATGTCCACCAAAAAATCTTATTCAAGAGGGGATCTTCTGCCAATAAAATTCTGTTCAAACACCTACTATTTGACCAAGAAAGAAAAAACCAAATCCCAACTAGATCTTCTAAATTTTTATTAATGGAAAGATATATACCCTCTTGTGCTACTAATTGGTGAAGTAAACTATTAGACATCTGATTATTAAATATAAAAACATCAACTTATAAGAAAAATAGTATTTTCTACCTAAGAGACAGAGAACCAAGTATCAGGATTAACTATCAAGTGGTGGTGTTACCAATACCATGTAGTATCCAATCTAGATCAAATGTGATTGGTTTTATAATTTAAGGCAATAAAGAAAGTTCAAATGTTTAAAACTTGAAAAGAAAAAATCAAACAGGAATAGTTCAAAGAAGTGTACATGATCTGTAAAATTTAGGAACTGAGTTTGCTTTATCTTTAACTTGCTTTGTCACTCTTCTTTTGCATATATAATACGTATTTTGTGAAGGGTTAGGCAGGCACTTGTGGAAGCAGTCATTGTACTGAAAGGCTTAACCAAATGGGTCCTCAGTTTTAAATGAAAGTACTAAAAAGTCCCAACTTTAAGACCAACCTCGAGAATCTACAAAGCCCTAATCTGCAATACTTTTTAATAGTTTCCAGTTTTTGTTTCTGGCAAGTAAGTTTTCCCGCTTGAGTTGGGCAATGCATGGACCAATCCAATTAAGAATCTAATGGTAACTTTAACAGGTGAGCAGGGGTATCTAATCAAGTACAGTTAAATTAACCGTTACCTGGTACAAACCGTACCACAATCATGGCAGGGGGACCCATCTGGGCTTTCACTACATTTCCCCCTGTCTGTGTCACCTAATTCTTGTCAAGCTTTAACCTGTTGGATGAGAATAGAATGCTCAATACCTTACCAAAACATGGGATGGACTGTAAGGAGGAAATGAAAGCAAAAAAACTCATCATTTAAAAGTAATGCTTCTGAATTACAAGAAAATCTTGCATATAGCAGATGTATGTATATCCCTTCAATTATCAGACACATATAATATATATATGATGATGTAACAGCCTACAATTGAACGGATATATATACATTCATTATATACAAAATTTCTCTCTAAATCACTTGATAAAAGAGTTTTTTGTATAATGATGGATCAATCTATATAATCACCATTGTTCCGGATGCCAGAATCATCTTTTTACTGTGTCTGCTACTGCATACAGTATGCATATGTCTATACTTCACGTGTATGCATGTGCGCATCTAACATTTACTTATTATGTATTTTTCCTATGCAGAAGCAGAACTAGTGTTACTGAACATGTATGTATTCTACGGCTGATATGGCAGATGCTTGAAACCAAATGGAATAGTTAAAATAGAGAGCAAGAATTCAAGTCTATTATTTCAACTGGAATATAGAGACTAGAGAATTGGCATATTAAAAACAAATATTGAAGCTAAGGATGCATTGTTTGGTTGGAGTAAGACCAGTCAACAGTCACCCTCCAACTTCATCTTGAGGCAGCATCGATCAAACCCCATCATCCAGTTTTGAAAAAGAGTGGGAATTTATGCTTTAGAATGTTCCAAGTTGCATGTGATGTTACTGTATTATAATACCAACAGTAAGAGAGGGAAAAAAGGAAAAGAAGAATGAACTACATAAAATTACAAATGGGAGAGAAGGTGGGGCCTTCTTGAATCATTGAATGAAGATTAAGAGCTTGGCAATCCAAGGAGGAGTAAAGAAAAGCATAAAGAATCACATTTAGCACAAGAAACCAAGTACAGTTATTATTTTTATTGCATAGGGAAGGGAGCTTAGAATTCTAAAGAGAATTGGAGATCTTAGAACGGCATATACAAAAGCAAGTGTTTGTTTCTTTTGGCGGCTAATTGTATTCTATTCCATATTCTTTTCCCTCCCTATTTGATTCTTTATATGACTTGCCATTGTAGCATTCTAGTAGTTCTCAAGTGGTCCATGGCTTTTGACTGCCTCGTCACTCCCATTATAAAGAGCACAAAAACTTCCTTTTCTTAATAACAAAGAAACCATAACTTACCATAATACCCACCACATCACCGGCTTCCCTATTACAATGTGAGCAAATTTGTACATGAAAACATCAAACCTGCAATCCCAGAAGCTAATAAAATAATAATATTAAGAAGAGCTTAGCCAAAGAAGATGAGGATTGGCTAAGTAGTGCACATCCAGGTAGAAGGGTCGGGTGATGTGGCAAGATGGGCATGAATCCAAGAGACTGAGTTGGGCCCATTTCAGCAGACAAAAGTTGGGAAAATGATAGAGATGTAAGGAAACAAATGGGAAAAAAGATACTTGGCTTCTCGAGGGTATTGTTCCAACTTCCAAGCCCTTTATTATCCTGGTCAGATTCTTCCATAACAGCCTTAATTTGCTTAGAATGCAGGCTTATGATTTGGGTGAATCTAAAAATCCCTGGAGTTCTGGGGCCCTCCTTGCTTTATGCTTTTAAAACCTCTCCAAACTCGACAAGGGATAAATAACAAGCTTGTCTACAGGAATGTAACATAAGAACAAGCAGGATCACAATCTGCAGCTTGCTTATTCTCTCACTACTCTATAAACAAAAGAGAGAGCAAAAAAAAAAAAAAAAAAGCAGATACTTGTATTCTTCTTGTTTGTTGCAGTTTAAAACAATAATGGCTTTTCATGCTCAAAGANCTACTCTATAAACAACAGAGAGAGCAAAAAAAAAAAAAAAAAAGCAGATACTTGTATTCTTCTTGTTTGTTGCAGTTTACAACAATAATGGCTTTTCATGCTCAAAGAGTGTTCATCCTTCTTATCTTAACGGGGTTATTAGCAGTTCGACCAGACCAAGTTTATGGATTGCGAAGAATAGACATTGTGGTCAGTCAGAGTCAAAATAATCAAGGGTTGGTGCCACAGAAAGCCCAACGTAGCCTCAAGGCCACCACTATGGAGGTATTGAATACAGAGAAGAATTCAACACAAATAAACAACAAATTTGATCCAAATCAATCAAGCAAAAGACGAGTCCGAAGAGGGTCAGATCCTATCCACAACAGGTCATGACACATTCAAATTGTCAGCTCAACCAAAGAGTGGCGCAAGGCCGCAAGTTAACATTCAAAGCAAGACAGTTTCTAGCAATGCAGAGAGAACTAGGAGGTGGTGAGTTGTATCTTTTTTATGAAAGAACGTTTTTGAGGGTTGATTGATTGGTTTTTTCCTACCTTGGTTTAATAGTTTTCATATAAAGAAATTTGTATAGTGAAGATATTAGAGCATGGTCCTCAAAGACATTCAGTGAGCCGGTTTCATTTCTGTAATGTGAGCTAGGAAAAGCAATGAAAGGAGAGAGTAGTATAGATGATCGTGCAGGCTTTCATCAGAAACATCTATAGTTGTTTTTTCATAGATAGTATTCTTGAAATTTTCTTTCAAAATATTCTACATTTGTTGGCATAAGTACTAGAGCTTCCGGCAGATGATATGCACCAACTCTAACAAATGTTATTTTGACTTACTGTAACCCAAATGCTTCAAGGTTTAAAGAAAAATCTCACTTTCTTTCTTCAACAATCAAAAACCTAATAACAAACACTTATCACCTAATTTAGAATAGTGTACAATTACATATTCAGGCAATACAAGTCCGCACAAAGAAGCAAGACAGAAATTTACTAGTTTTTGGTTTTCACTTGTGAAAGCAGGGTTATTCTAAATTTTGCTATTAATCAATTATGTGATGTCCCCACACAGTAAGCTTGCAGCTTTTGTGACAACCCACAATCTGAATTGTTATCCAGAGTTAAATCAGGTTTTCCTTTATAACTGGTACCTTCCACTAATTTTGTGATTCCTCATAACCTGTTTTACTAAATTCTACACCAGCTAGCTGTGAAGACAACATCTCAACTAAAATACCCAGTGAGGAGGGAATACTGCTTTCAGGTCACGCTGTCAATATGATCTCCACAAAGATTGAATTCCTTCTAACTAGCACAACATGTCCTCAAACATAAATTCTTCTACCAGGCATAAATTGCTTGAGGACATTACTAAGAGAATCATGCTAACAAAAAGCTTGAGATGAAAACAAATAACTTTTTCATCTTCAACGGTAGAACAAAGTTTTTTATGAACATCAAATCATTTCCTCTATAAAAGTGAGAATAAAAATATGATACAACAACTGCAGTTAAATGATATGCTTGAAATAAAGATAACATCTTCAGCGAATTAAAATAGCAAGTTCTTTTCAAATGCATACAGAAAGCAAGGATTGGGATGGGCAGAGGAGGGGAGAAATGATTACTGTTACACCCTAAGCAAGTTGACACATCTTGATGGGGGACATTTAAGAAATTTAAATAAAAAAGTTTTATTTTAGGAAGTTTTTCATTAAATTAGAATTGGGATTGTTTTCCTAATTTATTTAAGATTTCGATTATGTTAGGATTCAATTCTAATATTTGTTTCTTAGTTAAAGTTATGTTCCTAGTTTTTAGGATTTTTGGCTATGATAAAGAGGTCCTTCATTATTAAGTTATTGAGACTAGAATTTTTGAGAATAAAGAATATTTTGACATCTTACATTTGGCTTATTTCTCGTCTTTGGCTTTAATTTTGCCCACTGAGTCCCGCATCAAATTGGTATTAAAGCCAAGTTCTGAATTTTTCTGTTGCATTACGCACTCGTACTGTTATGTACTGCTCTACATTGTTTCACATTGTTCTGCGCTATTCTAATCTATTCTAATACTATTCACACCGACACAATTCATAGTGACACCCGGTTTAGGCCTCCATGTACACGTATTTACGAGCATCAAGTGAAGAGAACACAATCACTTAGTTTATGATTGGGCCAATGAAGCGCCCTTCATAATTTTTAACTCCACAAGATCTAGTTTTGTTCTACCCCGGGAGAGTTGATGGGGGACATTTAAGACATTTAAATAAATAAGTTTTATTTTAAGAAGTTTTTCATAGATTTTGATTATGGTCGGATTCAATTAAGTAATATTTGTTTCTTTTTCAGAGTTACTTTCCTAGTTTTTAGGGTTTTTGGCGCCTTCATTATTATGCTATTTAGACTATAATTTTTTGAGAGTCAAGTATATTTTGACAGCCTAATTTTGGCTTATTCCTCTTCTTTAACTGATTTCTTTCATTTGGCTCATTTCTCTTCTTCCTCTTATTTGGCTTATTTCTCTTCTTTGTCTTTAATTGCTACCTAAATCCTCAACTCCCCACTAGGTCCCGCATCACATCTACCCTATAAGTTCTGCCTCACGTCAAAAAAAAAAAAAAACCACATACAAGCTCAATATGATTAGATTCACATACCTCTCAACCTTTTTATCATCCAAATTAATTCTTTGAAGGAAAGGGATAATTCCAATAAAAAGCAGAAACTCATCTCACATATTCAAATTTGATAATCTAATTGGAATATCTGCTGCATGTTCTGCAGTATAAATTAGGTCATCTGCAGCATGTTCTGCTACATCACTACAGAACTCACAAGTAACACTAGGTGGAGACAAATGCAAACAGTGATCAATTCTATGTTCCAACCAAGCCAGTCTCCTCTCTAAACTCATGACGCCAACATGCATAATCCGAATGTCAACCTGGGCAACCTTAGCACAAGCACGTAGCAATACGTAATAATCTGCATGGGCAACATATGTCAAGGCACCTTCATCCTTTTTTCTCACGTAGTGAAGGTAATCAAGTCTTTTGAGTTTGATCCTTGGTGGAATGTAACAGAACCTATTATCTTCCATATCTAATTTCAACCGTCTTATGGCTCTCTCTTTGAGAGTCTCTGCTGAAGTTTTATCATTGGCTTCTGAAGGTGGAACTCCCTCTGAACTCTGGATAGAATTATCATCATTTAAATCCTGCTGTGTAGAGTCATCTCCAAGGAAGGTTTCGTACTCTGCAAATTCTCTTGCATCACACTGTTTGTTTCTGATTCTTTTGTTTTCCTTAGACTGACTGTCAGGATATCCATCAGTCCTTGATCTCTTTTGTTTTCCATCTTCTGCCGGCTCAGATTCCTGAAATCAACAAGTCTAAAATTGGTATAGATATTGAATGGTTTTAGTTCACAGCTCAAGAACTCGTGACTTCAACTAGAACAGAAATCATTCACATCCCTAGCACAGCCCAGTGTACATTAAAAAATGACAGGCTTGAGATATGAAAGAATAAAACCATACAACCAGTAAATTCCAATTAAAGCATCAACATGATATGAAATCTGACCCATTCTTGAAGAGGTGAGAGTGGCAGTACTTTGACATGAAGCCAATAAGTATGGTATTAGGTGCAGTTTCAACTCTAACAAAATCAGTGCAGTCATAGTGATATGAGATTCCTTTATGATTTATTTGATATGGATCATGATATTTTAATTCAAGTACTCAAGAATTTCATCATCATTTCACGATAAAATTCAACAATAATACTGATACTCCAAGATTCTAGTCGATTGATTACAAGAATAACAAAAATAATCAATAAGAAATTAAACCTTTGTTGATTACATGAACAAAGAAAATTTAGCTATTAAATGTTTCAACAAAATACCAGAAATGATAAGTTATAACTCAAAAGTCTGAAATTTGAATACTAAAAACCTCTTCTAAGGGGTAGAAAGCCACTTTTTTATAGAGTCTACTGAACTTGAAAAATCAAATAAATCCTAATCCAAATCAAACGGATGGAGATAAATTAAATAAGTAGTTAGATAAAAACTAATCATAAGATAAATATGATATAAAATAAACCTAAATGACAGTTAGGATCCTAGTAATCCTATCCATCAAGATGCAAGCTGCATCAAATAGCGAGTTTAGCACCATTTAAGTCTTTAACAATCTATCTTAAACCATCAAAAAATAGCTTTAAGTAAGCAGTTCCAACTTCTCAATGTGTGCAGAAAATATTTCACACATTGAATTGTGTTTCAACAAGCTGCACAGACTTGAACAGGAAAATTGTAGGGAGGGAAAAGCCTACTTCTATTTATTTATCACGATTTTTTTTTTTTTAAACTTGGAAGAAAATGTGCATTAGATTGAATTTTTAGCTAAATGTAAACCACATAAATTGCAGATTTGACCAAGCCCAGCTTTCAAGAAACTTTAAATATAACACAAAATTTAATCCATCAACATATATATGAAAAGTTAAATTTGCAAACAGCATTGGAGTTAAAACCAACCTTCTCAATCTGATAGAAATTCCAAAACTGTTCAATCATCCTTGTTTCCTCGTGATCATCGTGTGGTGGTTCTAGTCCAGCAAAGACCACATCCTTACAATATTGTAGATATGTTGGTAAGTCCTTGGAATACTCTGCCAAGTAAGGAAAAGAGAGTTACTAAGTATATAACTGCTTATTCTTACAGTTATATAGGCGAAGGAAAATAAATCTTAAGCATGTTATTTTTGAAACTTTAGAAAGCAGCAATCTGAACGTGATAAGTAACTGCAATTAAAACTATGTGGAAAATATTACCATAACTGTCAGCAAGATCAGTATATCTGGCTTCAAGGTTGTACAGAAGCTCTTCAACATCCAATTCCAGCTCCTCAGAATGTGATGGACTCTTACTAGATTTTGCACCAGAATCTTGAAGAGTGTTGGATGGAGAACCAGAACCCTTCTCATCATTGTCTCTCATTTCGGAACTACACTCATGGCCTGACCTTTCATGACTAGATGATGAACAGGAAACATAAGGATTAGACAAGCTCCTTTCCCATGCCCCAAAACCATTTATGTTATAGAGAATCCTAATAGCTACAATCAATATTGACATTACACACACGCGAGATGGAAGCCTCCACTCATTTGTTGATAACCACAAATCGGGTGGCATCGACCACTCTTGTATTTGTAATGCATGGGGAAGAATCTTCTTTGCAGGAAGAGCCAACTTTTCAAGGTAGCGGGAGGCAATAGCATAGAAGTTTACTGGAGGTAAATGTAAGCCTATAGACTCAGCAATGGATGCTGCTAATGATTCCAGTTTTTTAACGGGAACAGCTTTAGAAGGCCTAAACATAAGACTTGAACTTAAAGAACAGGCAACTGAAGGCTGCCCAAATCGCTTTTCAATTTCAACAAAAGCAGAAAAATATGGAAGTTTTCCTTCAATTGACCATTTGACTATTTCTGTTGGCAAAATTGCTTCCCTTGCAACATGACAAGCTAAAAAGGATATAGCTAAAGAACAGGATAGTGGTATCTTCTGTCTCAACAACCTATACCATATCATTACTGCTCTCTGACCATGCAAATTGTGAGGCTCTTGTCTGTATTTCACACGAGGCTTAAAATCTTGTGATTCTCCTGCAATTAGTCATAGAACATATGCAATTAATAAACTTTAAACGAAGAAAAACAATAGCCTAGGTATTTAAACATGAAATAAAAAATCACATGTAAAACCAGGAAGTCTCAGAACATGTGAATTTATTAGAGAGATTTCAAATATATTTCTTGATCAACTTTGTCTTTCAGCCTCAATACAACAAACAAGAAAAAGGAAATTAATTGGAGTTGCCACGATATAAAATTAGGAAACAATAAAAACCAGCTATACCTTGTTTTTGGCTTTCAGATTCGTTGATGGCCTCATCAGCCCAGCCTTCTTGAAGAACACCTGTTGATGCAACAAATCTCAACCAAATTGACCCAGCCACCCCACAAATCAAAGGACAAACATTAAATTTTTCAACCAAAGCCTCACATTGTAACTGAATCATCAACTGCAGCCCCATCACATACTTCATTCTCACCTCAAAATGATATTCATCATAACCTGCCAGACTCTCTTCCTCACCTGAACCACCAAAATCCTCAGGCTCTGTGGGCCCAACACCATCGTCATAATAAACCTCCTCTCTCTTAACTTTGTTAATAACCTGAGGACTCTGATTATTGATACCGTCATTCGTGGTAGTGTTCGTTTCTTCAAATAATGGAGACCAGAATGAGGATTGTCGAGAGAGGGGGATGAATCGACTTGCGGGCCGAGATTTCGGGACATGACGGGTGTGACTGGTCTGGTACAGGGCAGTACCGGTCCCAGCACCTGTAGCCATGAAGTCCTCATCAGCCACACCTGTCTCAATGATATCTTCAGCCTGAGAGCCACAGTTCTTGCAGTAATAATAGCCATCCAACCCATCCACAAATCCAAAATTGCCACACACGTTGCACGTCAACTTTAAGGTCTCCCCATCCTCCATTGATGATCGAGATAGTGAGGCTGTTTGTTCCTAGGTTTGATCGAAACAAACTTTTCAATTCCCTAAAGAAAACAGTCAATGACAACAACTACAAGCACATAAAGCTAAAAAAAAAAAAAGAACATGAACTTTTCGAAAAAGCATATCAATGTTAGAATTCTGAGCATAACTAAATTAAAAAAACAAAAATAAAGAAACAAAAAGCAATGCATCTACAAGCTGCACACGCTATTAGAAACAATTTCCAGTTATTTATTATGCAGATAGACATTCTATCATATAAATAATTTTAAACCCTGCCATAAAATTACCAAAAATTAAAATTTTCAAACACCCAGTGCTTGGCTACCTGAATTCTTAAACTAAAACTCTGAAGTCTCCTCTCCCCACCTTGTATTTTAACAATGGAGAAACCCCTTGAAAACTCACGTTGGTCTTGTTGCAATAAAGATCAATTTTTTTTTATCTTCCACCCTTCTTCTCCCTGTCTCGATTTCACCATCACCCCCATACACGCCTTCTAAAGAGTTGAGGGCTTTAACGTTGATTAACATAGAGAATTTTAGTTGGAAAATCCTAGGACTCCAACTTATGTAATAGTAAATTAACCCCTAACTTTACACTGACGTTAGAGAAAATAAATGGGTGAGGACATTCCAGACATTTCGCTTAGTGAAAAATAATAATAATAAAACTAAAAAAAAAAAAGAACAAAAAAGAGAAGCCTCGTTCTCTCTCCTCTTCTATCTTCTTCTCTCTGATCTTCTATCTTTGTCAACTTCTAGTCTTTCTCCCCTTCCATCTCTTCATCAGACCAAACCATAATGAAATCCACAACTCAATCTTCTTCTTCATCATAAGAATCTTACCTGTAAGACTAACAATAAATCAAACTCTATGTTTTTGTTTGAACATACCCAAACACCCTGGCTATCGTGCGTTGGATTTTGATTCCTTGTCGCCATCATGTTTGCAATCTAGAAAACAGCTTTGTCCGCATTCTCTTTCTCTTCTTTTCCCCACCATCATGGAAGAAGATAGGATTCAAGCCTGTGTGCTTAAACAAATCGAGATTTAAGGCTTAGGGATTACCCAGCCACGATGATTCAGTTCCAGAAAGGCCCCCTGCAATCGACCACTATTTTCTAAACAGAATTAATCAATGCAACAACTATTTGATAACAACGAAAATCGGCGCTGGTGGGCTCGTTGGGAGTTCGTTCCTTCAACATCATAGTGACAGGTTGCCGCCGTTTCAATCAACCCATAATGCATTGACAGCGTTATTTGTTGGGCTGGATTTGAAAAGCAATTCACATTAAGGAGTTTCAATAGAATCAAAAGAGGGTGCAGTCAGATAGTCCCGTGGATGAGGCAATCAATTCTGAGTCAAATTTTGTCAGTTGGTGAAGGCCCAAAAAGAGCCATCTAAGCAAGGAACCCTAACAAGAACCCTCTTGGTCCAATTTGTTGTCCTCATTTAGTGTTCAAATTGACTTAATGCAGGCATGGACTCACCGAAAGCTTCCCAGCCTTACCCTTGTGAAATCTAAAAGTACATAAATAATTTTCATCCAAAAGGTCTAATCTCTTTGTGTGATACCTAACACAACAACTAATCATGTTTAATTAAATTTAAAATCACTACATGATAGGCTAGAAACGAGATCCAAGTGGGATAAATTTTTTTATGGAATGAATTGAGTCATACAAAACAAAGGTCAGGCCAGATTTGTCCCAATTTAGGTTTGTTCTAATTACCCTCTCCTTGAAAAAATTATAAAGAAAGGCTAAGAAAAGGGCATTAACAACAAAATGATGAGAAGATAATGCAATATTCTAAAAGGATTCAGCTGGGTGAGGGATGAGAAGATATTTATATTTCACTTGTGTTACTTAATGTTATCCTGAGTCGTAGAGAAGAAAATAAATGCTTTTAGGTGGATGCTGATGCAGCCATAAATAATTTGAAATACATTCAATCTTTGAACTGTGATATTATCTTTTGCTTTGCCAGTATAAAAGTTTGTAGGGTCTGGGGGCTGTGGATGGGTGTCCTTCTGCTTAATGGGGGCCCTATCATTTAAAGGACAGTAGACCATGGCCATGGAATCTGGTTCTGTAAATTAAGAAGCTAATTACACATTGACACCTCTCTCTTAAAGGCATAAATGAAATACCTTTTTGATTTTCTCAAATTCTCAGCCAAATGCATTTGGGCTATTTTCTGCCCTTAACCACCACTTAGCTGTAGCCTGCAGGACTTGACGACTCTCCTAAAATCAAATCTCAATTATTGCTCAAAACCCATACTGGTCGGTATCATTTTCATATTAAAAAAAAACATTTATTCATATTAGAATGTTTATAGAATAGAAAACTTTTCATACATGATTTTGTAATATGTTTTCAAATGAACCCTTCAATTCTAACTTACCCTCTCCTTCTCTTCCAAGTTCCAAGTCAACTACTACATATTAGCTCAAAGATTAAAAATAATAATAATACATAAATAAACAAAGGTGTGTTGGTGATACATACAAGGCAACTTTGTGATGGGAAATGCCCAACCCAATAGCAAAAGGGAAAAAATAGTAAAAAGTACCCTGTACAAGGAACATGGGAAGCAATAATAACCAATTTGAACAATAACTATTACCTACAACTTACAATAATATAGAATAAAATAAAATAAAATCTCTTTTTATGGGCTATGCATCAATTTGTCAATCTAAATTTCATGACCCCATAAAGAAGTAAATATAACATTACATTACATTGCTTTACTTTGTGTCATTTTGCCCATTGCGCATGCTTCTTCATTTATGATGACACAATTGTCAGAACTTTGTTGTAATTCAATAAGAGTTGTTTTGACTCTTAAGCACCAATTTCTGCGGTTTAGGGTATCGTTGTCGGGCATATTTTCCTAGTCATTTTGGCATCATCTCCCCCAACCCCATCTCCAACTCCCAAGTCTTACCCAGAGCAGTTTGTCACGGAATACATTGTAAACCTTCAATGTCTTATCAAACTTGAGAAGGGCTTTGAATCGAACCTAACGAAATGAAATGAAATCATCCTTTGGACTAAATTAATTTTACTTTTTGGGTATTGGATTCTAATTCAAAATTATTGAGGAACAGCCCCTGCTAGCATCATAATAGACAAAATATCACATCTGCACAGAAATGGTTAGGGAATAGTCCATGTCTCAATCATGTCCATTTTGGATTTTCCAAACAAATGGTTGAGATTTTACTGGAAATTTGAGTCCTAATGCCCACCAATTATGGGTCCTCTTACTATAAACTGCAAAGCTCTTGGCAATTAATTTAGGGAAACGTTCTTGTATGAAAATAAACCTGCCAAACTTTGTGCACTGACCACGTTCTTTTGCTGTATCTTGTAGAATCGTGCTTACATGAACCTCTTCATCTTCAAACCACACATTGCTTTAATCTTTTTTGCATTTTCTAACAACTAATTGCGATGTGATGTGATTATGTCTCTTAATCCTTTTCCAGTCCTTAATACATTCGTTTAATCTATTCATTAGCAATTAGTAGAAAGTATATATCAGACATCAATAATGTTTTTGCTTTACAGGGTTCAATCAAAGAGATGAATACAAGCAATAGCAGTTCCTGTTTTCTATTAATTTCAAAATATATGTTGGTAATACAAGTAGTAATTAAAAGGTTGCCTAGTCTTTATGTTAGATACATTGCTACCTTCAATGAAGACTACTTTCTATCTCTGCGGCTTCCTTTGTCAATCTTTTCTTTCAATTCACTCATTCAATTATAAGTTTTCTACCATTCTCCTTCACTAACTGATGTAATTGTTGCCCACACATTACAACTTTTCTTAGTCTCTACCTTAACATAAACATAAACATGAACTTGCTATCTAACATGTTTTTCTGTTAACAGATGAGATTACTTTATACATTTTATGTCTGAAACGAAACCAGGAGAACGGAGACATGGCGTGGCGCCGCATCACACCTAATTGTCTACAACACGTGGAGGCAGAGGGAAATCATGATTAAAGGTGGTTCTAAATCTAATCAACATTCTTTGCTTCTACTTGTGGCCCCCTAACCAAATCAAACGTGTTCTACCTTTCGTTTGTTTTATTTTATGTGTATATAATTAATTAAGCAAGAGGTTAAGGTTCCTGCAAGATTAAGTTAACTTTGTTTAGCTGCTTTTCATTTGTCAATTTACCATCATCACCACCATATGCAAGGTTATTATAATAGTTTAATTAGCTTAATTACTCCTTAAACAAACACATTAATTAGCTAGCTCCCTTTTTGGACTGTAGTTGAAATGATTAATTTCATGAAATGCAGAAGATATCTTGTTGGGTTGTTAGAATTGGTCATAATTTGTATAATTAGGATGATTCCGAGCCATGTTCAAAACATGTTTATCTCAAATTTTGTGCAGAAAATGTTCTGATTAGCCTACTTATACAATTCATTATCTTCAGACTTTTGTGATCTTAGTAATTACGTAAGTAGACGAAGAAACCAAGAAATAACAATTGGGATACAGGAAGATATTGGAGATATATAATGATCGTGCAGGAAATTTTCATTGCAGATGATGAGCTGGAAGTCTATGAGTTGTCTTATTGGTACTTTTTCTTGCTGTTCAGTGGCCACGTACTATGTTTAGGACAAGCTTTTAGATTACTGCCCCAAGCAAAGTCAGTGATTTGATTTCACAAGAATATATTCTTACTCAAAATATATACTTGACAGATTTACCGCCAAGAACTAACCAGAGATGAAAATACTGAGATGTGAAGAAAAAGGAAGGGGAACCCTGCAGATGGGTTGAAATTACACACCTAGCCTAACCCAACCCTAGAGATTATAGGGCTTTCAGATTCACATCACACCTGTAATTGCAATTTGAGGTGGCGTGCATTTGTGTTCCCACAACCCACAACCCAAATTCTATTAAGTCATAACCATAGATATTTATCATCATTTTAAGTTTTATTTTTGATACCCTTCAATTCATTTGCATAGCTGATGAGCATGAGCATCACTAGCTACTTCTCATTATAACCATCATCATCATATACATATCATGTCCCATTATCATATCATCATCACCACCATCCAAATAACTCTCTCCCCGTTCATGATGCCCATTAGAGGATAAAAACAGTTAAGCCTCTTCTAAACAAAACCCTTATCTTCAAATCCTTGTAAATGTTTTATATATAAGCCATGGACTTTACTAACATCAACACCACCACCAAGAAACCAGATACAGAAACTGAGTCCCCACCACCACAAACTCACCCCAGCACCACCAAGTCCTTGTCTTTCACCAACGTCTCATTTTACCACCTCCACCACCATTACCATCCACCACTGCCACCAGAAATGGTGGTTTCCTACAAAGAATGCCTAAAAAACCATGCTGCAAGCATGGGTGGCCATGCCTTGGATGGCTGTGGAGAGTTCATGCCAAGCCCCACTGCCACCTCCACGGATCCCACCTCCCTTAGATGCGCCGCCTGTGGCTGCCACCGCAACTTCCACCGCCGTGACTCTTATGACCCCAACGCTCCTCCCTCCCTGGCTTTACCACCTCCACCAGCACCACTCTCAGGAGCTGCACTTCCAAGGAGTCGAAGTCCAAGTACTGACCCAAGCACAGCGCCAAGCCCGGACACAAACTCATCGCAGCCACCAGTAACATCACCTGCACCATGCTCTTACTACTCTGCACCACACATGCTGCTAGCTCTCAGCACAGGCTACGCCGGAGCAGCTGAAGATCATTACCCTCACCACGCAAGCTTCCGTCAAGCAGCGACGAAGACGGAGAGCCACCCAAGTGCAAGAAAGAGATCAAGAACGAAGTTTTCACAAGAGCAGAAAGAGAAGATGTTAGCTTTTGCAGAGAAGCTTGGCTGGAGGATGAACAAAGGAGAGGAGAGATTAACGGAGGAGTTCTGCCGCGAAGTTGGCGTTAGTAGACGTGTGTTCAAGGTCTGGATGCATAACAAGAAGCAGGCTTTCGGGAAGAAAATAGGGTTGGATATTAGTGCTCATGTTAACAGCAAGAATGACGCCGTTAATGGTAGCAATAGTTACACGATCAATGGTAACAATCAAAATGAGGAAATTGTTCATCCTGTTAATGTTTCTCCTAAATCTGAAAATTAGAGAGCTCGAATTCAATCCCTGAAGAGAGACTGAAGGATCAGGATCTTGGTTTGGCTGTTCTTAGAGGAGAATCAGAAGACTGAAGATATCAGGATAGCAATTATTAAAGAAATTAATTTCATCATTGCTAATTAATTTTATGTGTTAATTAGTATCATTTCTCTTAAGTAGGTTGTGAAAATCTTCGTTTAATGTCATAACTTCTCATCTTCTAGCTTCTTCTTTCTTGTATAAATTAATGTATTATGCCTAATATTATCCACTCTCAGGAAAGATTTCCCAATCCCATACTTGTTTGTCCACAATTTATATATTGTAGCTTATCAATATTTGAGCGTGAGATTTGTTATGATATGTCATGTGCAAGTCTGACTCTATTCATTAATAAAGCATTTCTACTTTTGCAGATATGTGCATTCTTGTCTTCGTGGAACAATGGCTCTGATACGGTTTCAGTTTCTTTATTATCATACTTATTTTCTCTATGGCATGAGGAAGAGTTGTTGTGATTTTGAATTCTGATTAACAATTAATAGTGGTGTGCTCTTAATCTACGAGTGTGCCAAATTAATCCAGCTCTAAAGCTTGCAATTTGGAACGCATCTCTCCATATTTTTATATGTTATCTTTGTGATCATCTAAACTTTTATGGCAAGCAAGTTTTGCTTAATCGAGGTTAGGTGACATGAGCAGTGGGCTTTGAGGACTGCCACCTTTCCTTATTTGGTCGGTTGATTGAAGCGGCAAGTTTTGTTTTTCATCTGCTTCTAATAATAAGATAAGCAGGAAAAAGCCTGAACCAGAAACTGTTTACTAATTAATAAACTTTGATCCACCAATTTTTTTCACTCTAATTTGCCACATGTCACATTTCTTCTACAGTTTTATTTCTATATCTAAGTATGTGGCAGCTTTTCTGATATGAAAGACCGAAGGTTGCCCTTTTTCAAGACCGTTTGATTATGGCAACCTCCATTCAACTTCAAGGGAATTTAAGGCTCAAAAAACTCTGGAAAAACAATCTGAAAGCAAAATACCCATTTTGCTTCTCATCCTCATCGGTCAAAGATGGGGTTGGCCCAATTTATTCCGAGTTCATTCACTTCTAGGTTTGGTAAAATGGATTCCTGACTTGTGGGAAAGAAACCTACAGGACTGGCTAATTTCGGCTGCATTGCAAGTGCAAGGCCATTATGTATTCACCATTTGTGCGAAGTCATTAATTATTATGACCTAGCATGAACCTATTCACAGTAGTACCCATCTTGCTTTATAGGGTTAGTATGAATGATAAGACCAATTACGGTGGAGTGAATTTGAGAGAATGATTAAGCAAATAACGCGGAAGTTTAGTGTGAAAACCCATCTTACGTAACACAAAACCCGTGAAAAAGGGGAAATAAGAACAATGACAATGGTAAAGAAAAGGAAAGAAAGAGAGGTTACCAATGATTTGATAGCGCTGCGATTGCATGCCATAAAATGAACTTTTTGTAATTACTCTTCCGGGTGGGGGCAGGAATGTGCCCACGCCACGCTTAGTTTAATTTCTTGGGATCTGGTTATGGTTATGGAGCCGTTCTTAATCTTTAAAGTTGAAAACAAAATGTCCCATGATCTTCCTATCTTAGCATCAAATCAAGGTATTATTATGACAAGTCTCGTCTTCAACAAGAAAGAAAGGAGAATATAATAGTAGTATGATTCGTGAGATTAGAGGGCTCATGGACAGGGCCAACTGAAGCACACAGACTTGCTACACATGGTTTCTTTTTTGATTTGATGAAAGGAAGAACTTCTGAAATTCTCACCAGTAACAACTCCTTAAGTGGTCAGAATTTTAACCATGTCAAAATTGTTGCTTGACAGGAATTATTACAGAGTACAAGTATCTATGATTCTACTCCCTTAAAGCCACTGCAAATTGCCACGATCAGCAGCTTTTTTGTTTCTTGGGTTCAACAAGTAAGAGAAAGCGCGCGTGTGAGTTTCAAAATTACCCTAATGTTAGTGCTAGGCAATCCAGCCTCTAGTTTTATTTTCACATGAACCATTGCAGGAACAATAATGATGGCAATCTGACAAGCTAAATAGCTAACCAAAGAGGAGAAGATGTACCAGATAATTGAACATTCAATTACTGCTGCAAAGTGGATCTTAGCATCCCCATTTGATGAAGATGCTGCAATACCTAAAGGAAAAAGTTTGAATGGTTTACGTCCAATCTTACAGGTCCCAACTGCAAGAATTTTAAAAGGAAGATATCACATGGGGTGGTTCTCCGGTCAATGTAAATCCCTTTATTCTGATAAGCAAAAGTAAATAAAAATTTTTCATATCTCAAACTTTAAAACCTTTTACACCAAAAAAAGAAAAAACTCACCGATATGGGAAACAATTTGTTGCGAATAAAGAAACCAACTCAACGCAAAGAAATAACCAATATATAAAGGAAAATGCATCAGTGCCAAATCATCGGGTTCCAACAGGCCAACACCATCCTCATAATAAAACCATAAACCTGAGGGTCATATTATGTTGCATCGATCCTCGCATCCGTTTCATATAAAATTATAGATACGTTTACAAGTTCTATAAACACATATGCAAATTTTATATGTTTATTTACAAATTTGATATGATGCGTATAGCCGGATCCAATCTAAGACTCTGATTGTTGTTACTGTCAATTTTGGTGGTGTTTGTATCTTCCAATTGTGGAGACCAGAAGAGGATTGTAGAGCGAAGGAAATGAATCTGGTCTGTTACAGAGCGGGCGGTACTAGTATCAGTTGCAACATGTGTAGCCATGAAGTCCTCATGGGCCACAACAGTCTCAATGGCGTTCAGCCGGGGAGCCGCAGTCCGTCAAGTCCAACCCATCCACAAAGCCCACATTGCTGCCTAACACGTTGCATGTAACTTTTGGTTCTCCCCACCCTCCATTATTTGATTGACGATTTAGAAGGTGAGAGAGGGTTATTTAGTTAATAGGTGCGGTACAAATAACATCCCTCTTTTAATAATGATAATAAAAGTATCTAATTCAGTCTCCCTAATCAACTCTTTGACCCGATTTTCAAATTAAATAAGGATAAATTTGTCAAATATAAACCAATCGAAAAGTAAAATTTTAAAAAACAGCAAAACTAAAGGGGTGATTTGAAAAATCACAAAATTTAGATACTACTATTACAATTTGATAATTTTTTTTTTATTATTATACGCCAGAAATTGACAATTGAAAATTTTAAAATGAGCTTTCATCGCCTGTGTTGGAAAACTTTTAAGATTAAGGAGCATAAGTTTTATGGGATTAGTCGAGATGCGGATACTCATGTTTAAAAAAATATATATTAATTAGATACTTTTATTAAGTTTTATATATGTTCTATAATTTATAATTATATAAAAATTTGTAAATAGTCAATATGACCAAATCAAAACAAATTATTATTGAGCCATAAAAAGTATATTTTATTAATTAATATATCTTTCAAAATCTGTAAAAAAATGTAACCATATAATTAAAAACATAATAATTAATATAAGATATTTATACAATGAAAAATAGTTAAAATTACGAAGGATATTTTGGAATAGAAAAGATGTTGCAATAATTCGTCATTTATGTATAAAACCAAGATCTTTGCTTATCCATCGGTAGGTTTCAAACGTAATTAAGGCGAATTAACATGTAAATGAATAGAGAAGAGAAACCATGCACGTGAGTATTTAACAAGTTAAAAGTGACACATACAAATCCCAAAATCAAGCCACGTGAGTGAGGGGTTGCTTAATTTTTGGGACGCGGACATTTTCTTTACAATATTTTTATCATATCAAACCGTACCAATCTCAACTAATTACACACCTGGCAAGTGATTTATTCATAAAAATTTGTTCTTAAGAACCAATTAATTGTTTAGTGTCTGCAACTGCGAACGAAGTGTCGCTATAGGCCTAATTTTATTTATTTATTTATTTGTTTCAAATAGACATGAAAGAAAGCTTCATTTCTTCTAATCGACAACCGTCAATATTAAAATTGGTGACGTTAAAGCTAGCTAATTTTGATGTGTTTGGCTTTAGAAGCACTTCTAGAGTCAATAAAAACGAAACGATCCCTTTGATCCTCTGGCTGGAATTGCTTCTGAATGGCCGTCCTCGTGGGGGATGCCAATAGCTTCGAAGAATTTGCTTGCGCACTTGCATTAACATTCACAGCTGCTTCGCTTGACAAAAGACAAAGCGAATTGCAGCTCAAATCACACGCTTTGAAGAATATAACAAGTTAAACGCATCTTGTACCATCACTTATTTGATTATTTTATATTGTAAGAAGACTATAAGAGAGACCGATAACGACTTGCACCGCGCCGGTCCAAACCATCCAATTCAATATGCAACAAAGAGAAAGAGGGTCGGCTGCAAAGCAATGTGATTAATTATGTTATGATTGAATTTTAATCACTAATGGACTTTAGTGGCCTTAGTATCTAATACAATTATGATGTAAAACAAATGTTTAACTATCAAACTAAGTGGCTTTTCTTCAATAATTTTATTTTATTATGCGCATGCCTCATTCTCAATTTGTGGCTTCTCTCTAGTTTAAATATTATGGTCACCAACTATATTTTCTATCGACAATATAATAATAAATTGTTAAATTAAGCAAAGAATCATCACTTTGATTTTTTTTTTCCCTTCGCGGTCATAATTGACCATGTTCTAAATTTTTAATCAGCGGGACACTTTTTTTTCTTTAACATTTATTTAATTAGATTCAAATACTTTTGAAAAGGGTCAAATTATTAAGATTTAATTTTTTAACTTAATTTTATATATTATTTAATAATTATTGATTTATTATAATCTATGAATAAAAAAGATAAGTTAAAAAATATTTTTTTATATCAACTCACGGCTTTTTTTATTATTAAATTAAAAAAATCAATAACTATCATGTATTATATAAAATTTAGTAAAAAATTTAAAACCCAATAGCATAACCTCCACAAAATTTGTAAATATGTCAGTTTATAGTATCAGATAAACTTGTGATAAATAAATATATATTAAGAAAAAGTATTAAGTTTTGATTATTTGATATTCACCACTTCCTTTTTATTAAATTTTCCTTAGGAGTAAAAAAGTTACACCTAAGAGAGCCTAGATTATAATTAGCTACCTAATCCTCTTTAATTTATCAACAATTTATTCCATTTTTGCATGGATTTTTTCTTTGGAAGGGGAAAAGGGCTTTTTCTTTAAAAGGAAAAAGCTATTTCTTTTAAGAAAGTAAATAGCAATAAGGAAACCCTTAGTCCAAATTGACCCTACCAAAATCCAAAACGATTTTTTGTTGGGAATTGTGATGTGTCTATTATTGTCTAATGCCATCGGAAAAGGAAACCCGCACTGTTTGGTTGCTAACGTTAACCCATTCGTTTCTGGGTTAGACCCAACCTAGCACGAGAACCAAACACGCAGCTCCCCCACAGACGACCGACTAACGGACCAAGTCCAACGTAGAAGCCTTCTTGACGTATATAAAGTTAACACCAGCGCTTCGCTTTTAACTAGAATTTGACTTTCTATGTGTCGAGTATGAAACGTGTCAGTCCCACATAGACAACATTTCAAACTGAAACAGAAACTCGTAACCGGTAGTGGAAAAATCTTTGCGCGAAATCAAAGCAAAAATATTTTCTTTCTTTTAATTTTCTACCATAGATTGCGCAATTTGGGCACAGATGCTAGCTTCTGTCTCCATAGATTTCGCTTTCTACAAGTGGAGAGTCCACTATCTCCAATGCGTTTTGACAGAGAAATTCGAATTCTCATGTTGAAGTCACGTTTTTACCTCATTAACTTTGCTTAGGAATTAATATTAGCGCAGAGGTTGATTGAATTGATGGGTACCCGCAGATTTTTTACGTTCACCACCCACTTTGATTTTGTTAAGAATAGATGCTTTCTCAAGGAGGTTTTGCGCAGAGATATGTTTAGTTCTTTCAGGGTTTTTCTCTCCAAGTTTTTTGTTTTTGTTTTTGGATCAGTTGTTGCATATATTTTCAGGTATCGTTAATCTAGCTCTTGTTTTGTTTTTGTTTTTCTGTTTTTGTAATTTCTGGTTTGATTCAAATTATGGGTTGTTTTCTTTGTGGCAGTTTCAAGGCTGGTGAATGTTATGAGCAGAATCAAGTCGATACTAGTTGCTGCAGGGGTTCAGAGATTGATGAATTTGGCCGAGAAGATAATTGTTTTCAGGTTTGTAATAGAGAGCATGTTGATGAAATTGATGAACAAAAAGAGAAATCTGTTTTTATGGAGACTGCGTTGGCTTCAAGCACTAACAAGTATGAATTCTCGTCTGGGAAACATATCAGTGGATTCATGGAAGAACAAAAAACAATGATCTTTTCTGTGCAAGAATTATATATGGATGCAAGTGATTCTACCAACAGTGATAGTAGCATTAATCTTGAGACCGAAGAGGGTTTTGATCATGAGAAAGCAGAGGACTATCTGGAAAATGTTATGCAGAAACAAGAGGAAACATTCAACGAGAATGAAGAGAGTGTTTTCACAGAGTACAAGTTTCTGCGCAATTATGAGTCGCCGAGTGAAGTTCCTGTTCCTTATCTTTTCCAAGACTGCTCCTTGCCAGTTGATAATTCAGAATTGGAAAAGACTGATTCAAGTGTTGTTACTGAAGGAATGGCTGCTGAAAGCATTTTGGATCAAGGAACTTCTGTTATGGAAGATCAAATATTTGATTCTGATGATGATTTTATAGAATTGAAACCCGAGTCGAGAAATTTAAGTGTCTTGGATGAGGATATGTTGTCTGTAGATGATTTGATGGAAGCCAAAGACAAACATGAAGAGAAAGATTTAGTTCACAAAGAAACAGAAGCAGTAGATAGTGTTACAGTATCTGAAGCAACCCAGTTGCAAAATTCAAGTATCTTGGATGAGGAAATGTTGTCCAGAGAAGACTTAAATGAAGCCAAGGACAATGAAGAGAAAGCAGATTTAGTTTATGAAGCTACAAATCCAACACAAAGTTCAGAAGAATTTGAAGAACCAAGCTTAGAACCGCAAAAAGAATTTGCCCCAGATTATGATGATGAAGATGAAGATGAAGAAGAAGATGATGATGATGAGTTCTCATTAGAGCATCAGGATCTTATAGAACAGCTAAAAATGGAACTGAAGAATGCAAGAACAGGGGGACTTCCCACCATTTTGGAAGAGTCTGAGTCTCCAAAGATGGTGGAGGAACTCAAGCCATTGAAGTTCGATAACAAGTTTGAGTACAAAGATCGAGTCGTCGAAATTCACAGGTTTTACAGAAGCTACTTGAATAAAATGCGCAAATTGGATGTCTTGAACTCACAGACCATGCATGCAATCGGTAAGTTAACCAAAAACCCTCTTTCTCCTGCAATTATTGAATAAATCTTAGCTTTATTTCCAAATAAGAAAAAAAAAATTATTACTATAATTTTCTTCTCCTTTGAACCGTTCCTTCTATTGACTAAAGTATCATCATACTAGTCAATGAGGTTTCACAAAAATGTCTACTGTTTACCAGCCTTACCTTTTTGAATTGCTAGCAGTTAGTATTTAACTGTTATTATTGTTCCTCTATTTTATATCAGCGATAGTAGAATAAGCTATCTGATTTGATCTTTCATCATGCTTTAAGAATCATATAACATGGTGCGTTTCTTCATATTTATTCCCAACCATAAGTCACTCAAAACATATCAATAATGCTGACCATTTCTCTTGCAGGCCTTGGATTTTAGATGCTACAATTATTTGAAGTCCATACCCGTGGACCCCTGGTCTTCAGTTCCTTTACCTAACTTTATCGTAGTTGTTAGGTACTTTGACACATTTATATCATTAGAATATCCGTTAGCTTCACTCCTGTCAATTTCTTTCATGGTCCTGAAACATCTCAACATTGATTATTGGCTTCCACAATTTTCTTGAATAATTAAGCATATTAAGAATGGGTCAAAGGCAAACAATGAAAATCAAGACTGTGTTAAGACTTTTGAATATTATCGATGTTATGAATGAGGCTACTGATCATGTGCTTTGTGATCATCTGTAGATTTACTCAAGCTGAAAGAGCCAGGTCAACTGATTAAGGCACAAAAGTCTGCAGTTCCAGCAATTAAATCTCTTCTCTCACAGAACTTATGGTCCGGCAAACCAAGAAAGCATGAAGCCAACCCAACATTCCAGTTAATTGGAGAACTGCATAAGGATTTCGAATTGGTTTATGTTGGACACCTTTGCCTTTCCTGGGAAATTCTCCATTGGCAATATAGGAAGGCCTTTGAGCTGCTAGAATATGATACTCAAGAACTTCGTCGATATAATCAAGTTGCTGGTGAATTCCAGCTTTTCCAAGTGCTCCTGCAAAGATTTGTTGAGAATGAGCAATTCCAAGGCCACCACAGGGTTGAAAACTACGTCAAGAACAGGCGTGCTCATTGTAATCTTCTTCAGGTTCCTGTCATTAAAGGTAAATAAATTGCACAAACTACCTATTTGTGCATAACTGTCACAATTAAACTTATTTCAGAGTATAATAACACTAAATAGCTGCATTACAGAGGATAGTTTGAAGGATAGGAAGGGAAGAAGAACAGATGAAGAAGACGCAATTACAAATTCAATGTTACAAGGAATTATTGCAGAATCAATGCGCGTGTTCTGGGAATTTCTTCGTGCTGATAAAGATGAAACTGATGTGATTTCAAGGGGTCCTGAGCTCCATGACTCCATAGATTCAGAAATTCTGACAGATATTCGAACAGATTTTCAAAAGGTTTGTTTAAGAACTCATTTGAATCTACTTTGCTCTATGCCTCTATCCCTTTTAGCTAATAATAGTCTTCTAAATTTTCATTAAAATTGCTGCAGAAGGAGAAAAAGCTTAAAGAAATATTGAGAAGTAGTAGCTGCATAGTTAAGAGGCTTCAAAAGAATCCGGAAGATCGATTAAATTATGGGATGTTCCTCGCCCTGGTTGAACTGAAACTGGTTTCAAAAGTGCTAAACATGTCGAGATTAACAACAGATCAATTAGTATGGTGTCATGAGAAGCTAGCCAAATTTAACTTTAGCAAGAGAAAACTACACCTAGAAGCTTCATTTTTGCTCTTTCCGTGCTGACACAGTTGAGAAATGCCCTTGCCCTCATTTCTCCTGGCAGGTACAAGTTCACTGAACGCAAGCAGATCATACAAACAAACCAAATTATGAGTAGAATTAGAATTAGAATTAGAATACACTGGATCTCTGAAATCATGATTATACGGTTGTGTACAAATTAGACATTTAGATTGTACAATAAATTATTTATTACTGCCTCATTCATCAGGGATGTTAGTAATAAAATTCCCTGGAATATGTAAATTATATTCTGCTCTTTTCTTTATTTGTGTTCGTTCTTCCAGTTTCTTGGCTAGAAATTTAAATGATTTTCCATATTATCATTTTCGAAAGCTTTTGGATTATTGGAAATAAACCTGAGCAAATCAATCACCAGTCCGTTGTGCTGTTTATTCCACGGTATGCTATTGGAAAATGATGAAAAGTAACAAATAAAATCACCAACTTCGAGGGTTTTCTTTTAAATTTTAGTAAAACCTTAAATTAGTGATAAATGTATATATATATATATATATATTTATATATATTTTTTAAATTTGAACTAATCTAAACTAAACTAAAGTCTCTATAGGTTTGAATATAAATTCAATAATATATTTGTTTTTTTAATTTTAATATCCAAATTAAAATTTCTTTAATTATTATTTTTTATACATGTATCCTTATTGATGTTACTTTTACTTATGTAATTATGTTTATTGACATTTGACAAATTAAAATATTAATAAATCAATATTTTGACAAAATTAATATTGAAGTATTTAAAAATTTAAAATTTTATATATTTTCTTATTTTTTAAATATTAAAAATAAAAATTTATATGTATATTTATTTAAATATCTATATTGTGTCGTAGAAGTTAAATTCCAATGGGTCATAAATGAATTAGATAAGGTATTTTATAGACTTAGGGGTGACAGACCTTTCATGACTTTAGTTTTTCTCTATTCATATTCAAATTTGGGAGTAAATCTTAAGCCAAAGAAAACTAACATACTAACATGTTTGAATCACTAAGAATCAATTAATTCAGACCTCAGATAGAAAAACAAATACCCCTAAGTCTTATGTTGAGAGATAAACACTAAAAAATATCTACCAATTAAACTCATACTTCAGATTAGAAAAAAAAAAAAAAAAACTCTCCTTGTTCTCTGAGCTATAGACATATGACTTATAATTTTATTTTTTTAATAAATATCTAACATTCTCTCGATAACTAGACACCTATCACTTTCTAGTTGTCTAACAAAACCAATTTGAAAATTCAAAATATCGTTTAATAATAAAAAGGTAAAAAAAGAAAAGAAAACTCTACTTAATAAAATAAAATAAAGTTCCACTCAAAGTTTAAAACAACTCTCGACTTTGATTAAATTAATAACTGTATTATGGTCTGATGCTTGACAGATTTATATATTTTTTTTAATAAACATCTAACATGTTACTTGATAGTTGGACACCTAGCACTATCTAAATTTTTAAAACAATAAAAAAATCTTTCAACTTAATTATTTTACAATTGATTCTTAAAAAATAAGACATAACTAGTAGAGAAAGGGTTTCAAATGTTTTAGATTTGATTTTTTTAATTGATCAATTATGATAACCTAATTAATATCAATTATCAAATTTATGAACCCGAAAGATAGTTTTAATACCCTTTTTCCAAGTACACTTATTTATCTTAAAGGTTAAAAACTTCGATAAACAAAAAAAATAAAATAATATTTTATCATATTTTTTAAAAGAGGGTAAATACTAAGAAATTTGTTGCTGAATCGATTAAGAAATTTGTAAACTGGGCTAGTAGGAATGCTAAATATAAAAACGTTTACACGCTGCGCAGAAAACAACCCACTCACCGAACGCCACGTGGGGAAAACAATCCACTATAAGCAATATGTGGACTACAAGTCAAGATCAAAGGTCAGCCGTCGGATCTAGGGCACCTAAAACCAGAAACCCTTCTTTATATTCTTTCTCATAAGCCTGCAAAACCTCTCCTCTGCTTCGGCTCCATTATCTTTCAAAACCCTAGGAGAGCGAGCCAGCTCAAGTCACTCAAAAAATGGTTCAGCGGCTCACGTACCGCAAACGGCACAGCTATGCCACCAAATCCAATCAGCACCGCGTCGTCAAAACCCCAGGTAACGCCCTCTTTCTCCTCAAATTCGTGTCTTTAACATTAATCAGTTTTATCACATTTTCGGGTTTCTGAATATTTTGTTGTTTTGTAGGAGGGAAGTTGGTGTACCAGAGCACGAAGAAGAGAGCTAGTGGCCCTAAGTGTCCTGTAACTGGCAAGAGAATCCAAGGGGTATTTTCCTTCATTTGCTTGTGTTGCTTTTTTTAAAAAGAAAAAAAATTGTGTAGCGTGTTTGGAATTAATTAGCGAAAACAAATGTATGCAAAATTGTTGGGTTTAGAGTCTAATTGCATAAGAGCGATTCAGTTTTTTTTGGAGGTTGCATACCTGTTCAATCTACCGTAGGAAGGGCCTTTAATCTGCCTAGATAAGTAGTTAACGAAACTGGATTTGTGTACATTTGCTGCAAATTGATTCGATCACTTTTGGATTGTTGCATTTTGTTCTTTAGGAGTTTATCAATCTGATATTATTGTTGCCGTGTGTCTATTGCTATTGCTATGACTAGTAGATATTGAATTTTCTTGAATGTTTTATCGTAATATTTGGATCTTATAGATTTGGGAAGTGATTGCTTCGACTATATATAAATTGGAAGGTAAGGACTCTTGTCAATGATGATATTGCTTGTATCAGTAATCTTAAGTCTTGCAGAAGCACCCAAGTGGGTGCTTATGGGAAAAGTGGAAATATTACTATGCTTCAGTTTTTTCGTTTCGTAATGTTTGCTTTATTAAATTTAAGGCCTAAAATGCTTTCCCTTTATTTGGATGAATTTACTTTTCATACTTTTTTTCTTTTTAATTTTTTTTTTCATGGAATAGATGATAGTGTTTTCTTGAGATGAAGGCGTGGTAAATTAAAGATAGTTTGTTTTGTATGCGAAATTAGTTGAATGTTCCCGTCATTTTGATGCAATTAATTTTTAATCAAGTTAATCTTTGCTCTTTGATGTTGTATGGTCTGTTTGAATATTTGGCTAAATAAATTAACTTCCTTAAATTTAGTATGCAATTTCTCCTCATTTTGTAAATTTATGCAGAACATTGGTTTAATTTATTGGAAATGCCACGAAAAGCAAATTTTAGTCACTTCAAATCTATTATAGGCTTTTAATAGATCTATTCAAGTATTTTATGTTGTACTCCCTGCAATAGGAGGGTCCATATTATTTCTTTGATCTTTTTGGGTTCCATTTGGTTAAAACATGTATTCTTCAGCATTTTTTCAGCTGTGATATAATGTTTGCTATGCCTGCAGATTCCTCACTTGAGACCTGCTGAATATAAAAGGTCCAGATTGGCTAGAAACCGGAGGACTGTGAACCGTCCTTATGGTGGAGTGTTATCTGGAAGTGCTGTCAGGGAAAGGTTTGTTGTTGGAACTTCACAAAAGACTTCAGTTTTCTCTTGCGTGTATGTTTTTGGTTTTGTTGAAAGTTTTTTGGAGTCATCATCTCACTCATTTGTTTTATAGGATCATCCGTGCCTTTTTGGTGGAAGAGCAAAAGATTGTGAAGAAGGTTTTGAAAATTCAGAAGGCAAAGGAAAAGCAAGCCTCAAAGAGTTAAGACGGAGAAGTTTAGTGAATTTCAAGCTACTTTTAGAGTAGTACTGTGAGCAATGATATTGAATCTTGGAATAGTATTTAGGCAGCCCATTTTGGATTTTGTATTTTGCTTTGGATGGTACGAACTATGATTTTTGGAACTCTACTTTGCCGACAAATCCATTGTGTTACTGTTTTGTTTTCTGATACATGTCTGTTGAATACTTTGAAAGTTCATTTTTCATGACTACTTAATATCAGATTAGTGGTCTTAATCTTTTTTTCAGATTGCCTTTGTTATTTTGCCTAATGGTGTATCCTTGGATCATTTGGCATGATGAAGTGGATTTTCACCCTATTTTTTCATGTTAAAATGCACATCTGAATACATTTTCAATGGTCCAAGTGAATCTTCATTACCAGTCGTTTTGTTTGATATCAAAGATGTTATGTTTTTGCCTGGTTGAAATTTCAAGATTCTTATATACTTGTTTATGGAAAGATTTCTGAACTGAATGCCCAAATCATGATCTCTGACCCATATATTTGGATGAGTCGGATACTTTTTATGTCAGTGTTGGTACCATACAGGTTTGACGTAGCTGTTCAATCTATCACGAAGTCAAGTTTTAGGAATGTTTTGTCTGAATCTTATGCCAGACAACTAGGGATGGAAAATCAACCTGGCCTGAGTGTTAAAAAATCGGGTCGGGTTTTAGTGATTATCCTGGATCCGGGTTTTGGATTGGGAATAATTATTTAAACTAACAAATTTATTAAAAAATTAAGAAATTTTAAATTTAAATATTAGGTGGTGGTTTGGTTAAACTAGAACATCAATCTACCTGGAAATCGCCAAACCCTGTCGACAATTTTTGTAGACTATTATAAACTAGAACATCAATCTTGGTTGTTGAAAGAGATCTCCGGCCCGCGAAATGGTGAAGCCTACAGACAACGCTTCCAATTTTTTGAGTTCAGGGCGCACTTATGTTCCTCCAATTAACGAAGGTTATAACGTTGTTCAGCACTACACACCAAAGAAAATTTGAAAAATGAAATGGCATATCCGGTACTAGCATGTTTTTCTTTATTTCATGGAATGGGAGGCTGCGGGATGCTTCATAGTTTATGCTAGGTCCCTCCCATCCGTGTCATTTGAAAGTATTAGGTATGTTATCATGCTGAAGCTTTAATTGTGCGAGTACTTTTGTCTTTGTGTTGCTTAGTAAGTCAATATTTCGTTCAATGTCACTGCCATTAGGTATTTGCAACAAGCAAGTTTCTGAGATTGATAAGTAGCTTCTTACGTGTATCAGAAGGGTGCGGATAATTAATCTGATACCTTATGATGAAATGCATATTTTTTATTGCAATAATGAGGTTACCGAGAACTGAAATTCAATAATATGGTCTATTACATTCAGTAAAACTAAAATTTTAGGAGCCTTGGAGAAACTTCTCCCTGATGAAGGAAACCAGTTTGTCATGAGGAGGGAGCGTCTCTTTAACCAAAGGGCAGCTCTGTAAAGCAGTCATCCAGGAAAGAAAGGCTTGTTGGTTGTTAAGCTTATAACCGAGATCAAAAGCCTCATCAAAAGCTTGGTAACTGCAAGAATTTGCAGCCACAATGATATCAAGAGATCCCAAGTTCTTACCCTCGAAAAAAGGAGATTTTTTCCCCAAGTCCGTCTCTATTCCTTCCGTGAACACCCTAACCAACTCATCGTACTCCACCAGGGCCTTCTCCCGCTCTTTGCCTTGGGAATTTATGATTAGATAAGCACATGCCAAGAGCTGATAAACAAGAAAACTTCAATTAACTCGTCAAGTAATAAAAAAACTAACATTTCTAAAGAACGATTTGAAGCAAGCAATCAATAAATGTAGCAAAAAGAAGACAAATTCACCTTCTGATCATAGAAGTTTGCCCAAAAGCGAACTTTGGCTCTCTGATAAGGATCCTCGGGCAGGATATTGGGAGCATTATTCCAGCATTCATCAATGTATTCGAGGATGAGGAATGACTCAGCAATGGGCTTCCCTTCGTGCACGAGTACAGGTACCTTCTTGTGGACAGGGTTATGGTGAAGTAGTATGCCACTCTTGTTCGTTAAGTCTTCCTCCACGTAGTCGTAGGGTATGCCCTTCAGTTTAAGGGCTAACTTAACTCTACGAGTGAAGTCGCTAGCCCAATTCCCGAACAAAACAATCTCACTTTGCCGTTTCTCCATTCTCTTTACACTTCAACTTCAACCTTTTGATGTCTTTTATAGAGTTCCTTGGTGGATCTTTCACAAGTTCGAATTAGTTGTTAGGGGAGTCATTATTGTATCATTTGTCCAACTGTATATTCTAAATAAAATAAAAATATGGAAAAGGAAGGGTATGATTTTTTATTTTTATTCTTATTTTTTAATTTGAAAACAAGTAGTGAATTCTTGGAGAACAAGTTGAGTAAGTTATAATATACATGAGGCAGAAGTACGAGATCTTCCAGCAATGCATGATCGCTTGATTTCTTAATGCACCATCAGCCTTTACCTCATCCAACTTATAAAATGTCCGATTAAAATTTTAACAGAGGCCCATTTCAACCCACTAGAACACCATGTCCAGGCCTCTAGCGGCATAAAATTGTGGTTCCATGGGCCGTGGAGCCCACTAGAAAATGGTTTAGGCCAGCTAGTGATTTACCCAACAAGTAGGAGCAGGGTAATCCATGTATTAGCCATCCATCGCACAAGATCTCTGGCTGCTGGCTAGCAGCGACATCGAGGGGCCTTGCGGTGATGAACTGATGATAATACGTGCGCTTGCCGGCAGATGAACATGGCTTCAAGCTAAAATTGTGATAATGAAACCTGAATCTTGTAATCACAGATGTACCATGTGTGACAGTTCATATGGATATCCGTGCTTAATTTGATTCTTCAACTTTAATTAATGGGCAGAAATTTTAAAAAATAAAACATTTGGTTTTTGAATTCTAATTCAATTAGAAAATGTGCCAAGGCCTACAAAAAGTTTCTACGTACATGTTAAGAGTAAACACTAAAAATATTTTCCTAACATGAACAGATGAACTTGCCGCCTAGCTAATCAAATCAACATTTGTTTTCATTGCGTGCATACCAAAGTCGACTAAGTATAGCACTTTGTGGAAACAATCGTCGACATCTCACTTGGGCACGAAGAAGAATCCCACAGTGAGCTAGGCTTCCAAGCTTCACCAACACTCATCGGCAAACTGAAGGGAAATCCAATGGACCGAACGCTACTGTCCCACTGATCATCAAGATGATGCATCGCATTTTGATTACTCCTGATATAAAGGTTGTCGTGATCTACATTGTTGATGTTCACCTGCATCTGATGTGACAAACCCGATGTTGAGAAGCCACTGCACTGCTGCTCTTGTGATCCACCAAAATCTATGCACTCTGAGGCCTTGCCGAAATCTCCGAGCATCGAGGATGACATGTTTAACAACATGGAAGAAACATCAATATTACATTTTGCAGGAGCACTACCCGATGTTTCAAAAGGTGAAAACATGAAGCTAGAAGTGGTGAGGTCTCCGGTTGACATGGGAAGTTGAGGAGGTAGTTTGTTAGGCATCGGATTAATGGGTTTGTAGGAAGCATAGTCAAGAGGAGAAAATGTTGCTGCACTAGTAGAACTACTTGATGAATGTTGTAAATCATCGTTGTAGTTAAAATGGAGAGGAGTAGCACTTGGTTTAGCTGTCAATATCAACATATTCTCCGAACAGAAGTGAGTATTGTTATGAGAATCTTTAGCATATAAATCAGTTGCGGTTGTGTTGGTTTCAGGTAAAGGAGACACCCAGGAATGAGAGAGAGCTCTTTGTGCTGAAGAATTCGTTTTCTTGAATATCCTGCATATTGCCCACGAGTCCTGCAAGTTCAGGAGAAAACAAAATGAGTTTACACAAAAGCACATACTAACCAATCCATAATGGAAGTTCTAAAAAGGTTAAGAAGTTTACATTGGCAGGAATGTTTTTGTGATCCGTGAATCTCTTAGACGGCACCGAGTCTGTAAGAGAAGGTAAACGGAACTCATGCATCATCCAATCAGTTTTGATGCCTTTGGCTGCTTTCCCCTTGTAGAAAACAAGTGATTTCTTCAAGCCAATGCACTTGGTGCCTTCTGAGGAGTAGATTGGCCGGTCAGTTCCTGTGGCTTTCCAGAACCCGGCTCCGGTTACTCTGTTAGGTCTCGCACTGTTCCTGTATTTTCTGTCCCTTGGACAGTAAAAATACCATTCTTTCTCTCCAGTAGTCGCTAGCTCTATTAAGAAGAAAATAAACTTGTTAGGGTTCCATTTATATATAGATGATCATATTATAAAGTTGAACATATTTTTCTAACACTAAAACTCTCCTTAAAAAAAATGCATGGATCTTTCACAACCTAGTTAAGGCAAAGATTTGTATATCTTACTTGGAAGATCCCATGGATCATATTTATAGATGTCTAGTTGCTTGATGAGCTCAATAGAGAGAGGGCGTTGTTGAATCTTTCTCTTTAGATAAAACCCTACAAGTTCCTCATCAGTTGGATGAAATCTAAACCCTGGAAGCAAGACTTCGTCCAGCTTATCAGCATCATTTCTCTCTTCCATTGCTTCTAATAACTTTTTTTTCACAGAACTTCAGAAAATATATGACAATAGATAGGAAGAATAACGTGATCTATCTGTTTTATGAAAGGTTATGGGAACTAAACACAACCCTGAGTAAAGAGCAAGTGTTTTTGAACACAAAGAACAGCTCAAACTGTGTGAAAAGTGAAAGCAACCCTAACACGAGGAAACCCTAATAAAACATTATAGAGAAGAAGTGAAGTCTAAGAGATAATAACCAAGTTGTTGATGACAGTAAAGTTCAGTTAATATGAAGCCAATATATGCTTCCCGATGAGGGGTCTGCCTCCGAAGGATCAGCCGCCCTTTCTGGTGACTTTTAAAGGGGTGTGTGTTTTGCGAGGATCGCGTTGGCTCAATCAGAAGGGTAGTGGCAAAGCTCTTAATAGAACGTACAACTACCAAGAAGGGGCCAAGTAATTGATCAAAAAAATTAAAATGAGTAGTAAAGACTCTTATTTCTTACTTCTACCTTAATGAAGCTATTTGAGGTTTTAGTTTAATCCAAATTGAGGAATCTCAAGGAAACTACAAAATCAGCAGCTTGTGGGGATTGTGAATCTGTCTTTAATATCTCATTTATCATACTAATCCCACCAAAGCTTTGCTCTATCCACTGCAAATCAAGACAAAGCAAGCTTCCAAAGAAACAATATTTAATGGTCTTTGTTTGAAAATAATATTTGGAAACGTGGACCCTAACCCACTTCCAAATTCCAATACAGAAGCTCAAAAATATATTCAACTGAAAAATTCCCATCTGACCACTTAACATTTTTTTAATCATTTTTAATGTCTCAGAATCCGAAAATCCCGTTTCTATTCCATTCCCAGAGCTTCTATTCCACTGACTTTGTCAGATTATTTTGTGAATTTATATTAACCCTAAAGTGATCTCTAATCTAGGGGACCACTAATCAGTAATTAACCACATAATTTCTAACTTTTGGTAACTGTTGACTCTTTGAGTAGATTCCAACCTATCATTCAGAGTTGTCAACAAGTGCTAACTACTCTTACTTTTCTTTCGGCTAGCTTCCTTGGGGCCGTTGCCACCTGTTCACACCTTTGCTCATTGCCATTTTATTAATATGTTCAGTTGTATCGTGGTTTCTGAGTACAATTTCAATGCAGATCAAACTGCGAAACTAAGTCCTACATGTTGAAAATTTCGTAAAAACTTTTTTTGCGGAAAAAATGTATGTATCTTGATGAATTTCTTAAACTATTTCATTTAAACCACTTTGTAATATGACATATTAGAACTTGATCCAGTTGTGCCGTGCTAATAATGACTAAGATTTAGACTATGATTAACTGTTTAATATGGACCATAAATTGAATCGAGGGAATCGCTCATCAAGAAACAAAGTTGTTCTAGCTTGTTTTAGACAAGATAATACTGGACTTTACAATATCTAGGCATACCATGTCGTTATATTTATATATATGTGATATTAATTTCCTTTTTTCAATTTTTAATGAAACCACAAATAACACGTAAGAAATTTTGGTTTCCTGTCGTTGGTAAGCTTTTTTTGTAATCTCTGACTGGTTTGACCAACTTTTTTCCAAAATAATTCTTGAATAACGAATGTGTTGTGCATTTGTATTTTGATTTTAGTCAGATGTGTTTCCCGAAATACTATCTTCAGCGCTTTTATAATTTTCATCAGTTTTCTTATATATCTGATAACATGATCTTATGACATGAACAATGTGTACAAGAACCCCAATCCAAACTCAACAATTGCTGTATAAATTATTCACCCACTCGAATGTCAACCAAAATATCTTGAAAAAATAACAGAAAACTGCTTCATGTTTCTTCTTAATAACATGATTTCCGCAGCATGAAATAGAAAACATTTTCAAACGTGAATTGGTATATTTAAGTTATAACTTACTTGAAACAATGAAAACGGAAAGAAGACAAAAATAACTATTAAAAATATTGTTTACAGAAAAAGGATTAGCTTAATGACATTTGAAAAGTGTACTAATTATAGAACTCCTAATAATTAAATATGTGAGTTCCAGAGTTAAAAGAGAGACAGAGGATACACACACACACACACACACATATATATATATATATATATAT